>CAIGRB010111037.1:27819-49549 GCA_903798255.1 Fraxinus quadrangulata
TTTGCTATGATAAAGATGCAAGGAAAAATAAAGGCATTTACACATTTAAAATTCAATGTCAATTGTATCATTTTATAAATTAAATAGTTTCATCAATTGATCAACCTTCTTATTTACAACTATATATTTTTATTTTTGAAAACGAAGTGCAAAAATGATTAAATCTTTGCCACAAATTACCTGAATCAATTGTCGCTAAATTGATAGCTATTTTGCAAAGAAAATCCTACACGGATTTCTTTCAAAGTTTAAGTATCATTCTTGATTTAAAAAATCATTCCATTCGAATGCCAAGAAAGATACAACGTGCCAATAGTGACGCAGCGCGAAATAAAGAATTCAAGCGAAAACCTTAAGAACACGAATTTTGAAATCCACCAAATTATGATAAATTAAACTCACGAATTTTAATAATGAAAGATAATAAAAAAATGAGATAACTCTATTTTTAGGGGTTTATAAGAAACCTAGTTTAATAAGAGCAAAATTAATGAAAACCTAGTTTAAACAAGCTAAAATTAAAAAATAATTCGAAATAAACTAAATGACAAAAATAGCGCTAAAACTTTAAAAATCAGTTTTCGAATCCTAAACGATCTAGGATGGCCAAAATCCATCGTATGTTATGGCATAGAGAAGAGTTTTATTCATATCGTCGACCTCTTTTCGGGATGGTATTATGAACCCAAACCGAAATTCGGATGTTCTCTCTACATTTACTTTTGCACCATTTTAATCCATTTTTTAAAAAATATGTTTGTTGGTCCAGAATCAACGTTTTGTAATAACAAACATAAAAACCATAAAATCGCAGAATCATAAAAGAGAACATGAAGAGTTTTTCGCCCCCTTTGGGAGCGCGAATGTTCAGCTAAAATAGCCTACTAATCCCTTGAGCATCTACCACGTAGATTAAGCTTGAATTCACTAAGGAAATCACAAAATTCAAATTTACAAATATATGAAGAAATCGAAAATTTCTTCAATATTCTCTCTAGCCTCTCAAATACAAGTTTTCACTCCACTAGCATATACACAATATACTCAAGATTATCACTTAAATATTACAAAGATCACAACTCAAGGATCTCAAGAATCAACACAGAGAGAAAACCACTCGAGAGAGAACACGAGAGAAAACCCTAGAAGAATGAAAACAAAAACACGTCCAAATTAAGAATCGAGAATAGGGTTATAAGGCAACCCTTCAATTCACTCAATCCAACAGTCCAAGATGAGCCAAATGTAGAGCCAAGATTACACCACTTAAATGGAGCAGTAAACTGGTTGGCCCAAGTAACAAGAACAAGCCCAAGTGTTATAAACTGAACAGGGCCAACAAAACAGAACAGTCCAAATGATTATAATAGAGAGTCAACCCATATCCAACATTTTCCACCTTGCCGAACTATTCTGATCATTCCTTTGTGGATTCAAACATAACTTATTTGGTTTCATTTGCTTTAACATACATGTAAAAACAAAAAACAATTAGAATTGATAATCAACAAAAAATTAAACTAACTAAAAACTTAACAAGAACATTACCTTAAGTTAATATTCAACAGTTTTAAACAATTCCTGAATTTGTTTAAAGGTAACACCTTAGTGCTAAAGTTAGCAGGATTAAACTTAGTAAGTATTTTAATCAAGCTAATCAAACTTTATCATACATGTTTCTAACAAAATGGAATTTAATGTCAACAATTTTAGTCATATCATGAAAAATAGGATTTCTACTTAGGTAAATGGCACCTTGATTATCAGTATATATTCTGACCATTTCATTTATGAAACCAAACTCATTTAAAAAACCTCTCAGCCACAGACCTTCTTTAACAACATCACATGCTGCAATATATTTAACTTTTGTGGATGAAAGAGCAACAATATTTTGTAATTGAGATTTCCAACTCACACAACCATCACAAAGAGTAAACACATAAGAAGATGTTGATCTCCTTCTATCTAAATCACCAGCAAAATCAAAATCTAACCTTTTAAAATAACACCTTCATTACATCTTTGAAACTTTAAACCCAAATTAGTTGAACACTTTAAGTACCTCATCATACATTTAATAGCCATCCAATGTGTTTTACCAAGATTAGCCATAAATCTACTAAGAATACTTATCCCATGAGCTAGATCAGGTCTAGTACATATTATAGGGTACATAATAGAGCCACCAGCATTAGCATAAGGTATATTAGACATCCTATCATGCTCTTTATCAGTTTTAGGAGATTACTCACTAGAAAGTTTAAAGTGATTCGCAATAGACAAGGTTACAGATTTACAATCAGTCATAGAAAACTTTTCAAGCACTTTATTCACATAAGAATTTTGATTCACATACAAAATGCAGTTTTTTTTCTCTTTTTATTTCTATTCCTAAAATTCTTTTAGCTTCACCTAGACCTTTCATTTCAAATTTAGTTTTAAACTTTCCTTTAACAGACTCAATTTCAGATCTACTTTTACAGGCATGAAGCATATCATTAACATAAAGCAGTAAGTAAACAGATTCAGGTCCATTTAAACCTTTATAAAAAAAACATGAATCAAAATTACTTTAAGAAAAGTCCAAATTATAAACATAAGAGTAAAATTTCTTATATCATTATCTTAGAGTCTGTTTTAGACCATAAAGAGACTTCTTTAACAAACAAATATGTTCAGATTTTGAATGTAATTCAAAACCTTTTGGTTGATGCATGTATTTGGTTTCATCAAGGTCACCATTTAAGAAGGCAGTCTTAACATCAAACTGGTCTAATTCCCAGTTAAAGTGAGCTGTCAAGGTAAGTAGAATTCTGATAGATATATATTTTGCAACTGGTGAAAAAATTTCATTGTAATCAATACCCTCTCTTTGTGTAAATCCTTTAGCAACAAGTCTAGCATTGTAAGTTTTCCCCAAGGTATTAGGTTCACCTTCTTTAATTTTATAAACCCATTTGCAATCAACTATCTTTTGATGTTTAGGTTTATCAACAAGAACCCAAGTCCTGTTCTTAAGAAGAGAATCTATTTCCTCTTGCATAGCTTCCAGCCAAAGCTTAGAGTCTTTACTGTTTATAGCTTCTTCATAAGTCATCAGTTCAGAATTAACAAATTCCAGTTCAGAATAGAATGTCACAAATTCATCGGTGTTAATTCTGGTAGAAGGGATCCTATTTCTTCTATCCCTGTCCCTGACCAATTGATAGTTATCAAAAGAAGTATCTTGAAAATATTCTTCAGTTTTAGATTCATTATGAGACTGATCAATTTCAGATTGAATAGACTCCACCTCAATCAAATTTTCAGGTTCAGAATTACTTTAATCTTGATTTCCCAGAACAGTTTCTTTAATCAGAGTTGGAAGGTCAGTATTCTAACTTGAGGAAGCTTTACATGGAAATTGATTCTCATCAAATAAAATATTTTCTACTGATGATTACTATATACCCATCATTCTTTCTTACCCATGGACTATAACCCTTCTGGCTTCTAGTTTACCCGCATCTTGATCAGCATATGCAGCACAACCATATACCCTTAATTTGGATATTCTCCATACCATAAGTGTTCAGGGATTTGTTAGACAAGTGGCTATTTTTAGGGCTTTACCTCAGAAAAAATTTGGAAGATTAGAACTGAGTAACATACATCTCACCTTTTCCAATAAGGATCTATTCATCCTCTCAACAATATCATTTTGTTGAAGAGTGTATGTTACTGTTTTATGTCTTAGAATCCCACATTCTTTTCAAAAAATATCAAATTCATAATTGCAGAATTCGAAGCCATTATCTATCATAAGTGCCTTAACCTTTTTATTGGTTTGATTTTCAATCATAAGTTTACATTGCTTAAAGTTTTGAAAAGTATCAAATTTGTTTTTCAAAAGAAAAGTCCAATTTTTTCTTGAAAAATCATCTACAATTAATAAGTAAAATTTGAAACCACTTAAAGTACTTACTGAAGCAGGTCCCCATAGATCTGCATGTAAATACTCGAGAATAGAAGTATAGTTTTGAAAGGTAGTTTACTTTGTTTTTCAACAATACAATCTACACAAAATTTGAGCCTTTCAATATTATCTTTTCCAAAACATTTTAATTTGTTCAAAATCATCAATCCCTTTTCACTAATATGGCCTAATCTCCTATGCCAAATCAAGGCTTTATCAGCCTTAGTCTTCACAGCTGCAGAGTTGTTGCCAACTAAAGGTTCAGATTGCAGTATGAAAATACCATTGGATTTTGGAGAAGAAATTATATGTTTTGAGTTAAGACTAATTTAGGTATGTGAATTTTTATTTCATATTCATCATCCAATTGCCCCAAAGAGATTAAGTTTCTTTGAAGGTCATGAACATATCTAGTCTGATGTAGTTCAAGAGTATAATAATTGTCCAGTAAAAGTTTAAGATTTCCAATCCCTTTAATTTGACAAGTCATATTGTTTCCTATTTGAAGTTGACCACCACTAAGATCATTAAAGTCAGTAAACCACTGTTTAACAGGACAAATGTGGAAGGAACAGTCAGAATCTAGCACCCACTCATTCAGGCCCATTTTAGTTGTAGTAATAAGGACAATCCCTTGAATATCAGATTCATCAATGCAAACAATGTATACAGAACCATCAGTATTGAATTTAGATTTCATATCAGATATCTTCTTAAAGCAATCTTTTATAAGATGTCCAATCTTCCCACAATAGTAGCATTTTCTATCTTGCATCTTAGATTTGAGTTGATTCTTGTTTTGAGTTCTGAATTTAGGAAACTGTGATCTCCCTTTCTTAAGAGAATTGTAGTTACATTGTTTCCCTCTCTTGTTTTGGTTAATTTTCTATGTAATATTTAATCCTTCTCCAAACTGTTTCTTAGAGATGATATTACAATATCAACAATAAGTTCAGTTTTCCCATACTCTAAGGCATTTCTTAGGTCTCTATACCTATCACCTAAGGCATTTAACATAGCAACAACTTGTTGATCATTTGATAGTTCTTCATCACAATCTGTTATTTCTTGTACCAATTTTGTGAACTTATCAATATTATCTTCTAAGTTTGAGGAAAGATCAAATCTGAAGTTACAGAATTGCCTTAGCAGGCAGCATTTGTTTGGTATGGATTTAGTTAGATACAGATATTCAAGTTTAGCCCAGAGACTCTGGGTATTTGTAGTTTCTCCAACCTTTCTAATCACAGTATCAGATAGATGAAGAAAAGTAGAACTCCAAGCAATCTCATCTAAATCTTGTCTCCTATAAGCACTAAACTCAGCTGGTCAAGTACCATCAATAGCAACCGCACATCTCTATTGTAACAACATAGCCCTCATTTTCTGATGCCACATGCTAAAACCAGCAGTCCCTCTCCAAACTTCTACATCAAACTTGTGTGCATTAGTCATAATTACAAACAGACTCATAAAGTATTCAAGTTTATGTTCCACACAAAGTGCAACAGTAGATACAGTGTAATAGAGTGTAATAATAGAACTAGTAATATGATCAGCAAGCAAAAAATTTACACAAACTTGTTAGTTTGACAGGTTTAAGGAGTGATGATCCTTTTGATCATTTACTCCATCAGATTCATAGATCCTTTAGTAAGATCTTGGACAAAGGAAAGCAAAGGAGAGCCAATTACCTTAATAACCAAGTCAAAAAACAGATAATTCAATGGATTAAGCAGAGTTAAGAGAATTATACCAGAGCTAAAACCTCAAAGTTTCAGAGAAGATGGAGTATGAGAAAATACGAGAACTTGTTCAATTTATCACAATTGAATACCAAGAACCAACGAGTCACAGCAACTCAGTGTGATCAGGAACGAGTCAGGATAACTCAGCAAGAATTAGAGTGAGTCAACTCAATTCACAGTAACTCAGAACGAGTTAACACATAACCTCTACTCAGTGACGAGTTACAACCCAAAAACAAGAACTAAGCAAGAAGAACAAGATCTCAAGAAGCTAGAACCCCAAAACCATTTTTCACACAAAAAACACAAATCAAGAAAGCTTGATAGTCAGTTACACAGATTTAGAAGGTTTTCGAAGAAGGGATCCAATCAAGAATTGGATCGAAGAGCAAATGAAATACACAGTTTCAAAAAATCACAAATTTAACAAGATTTTGAAAAAATCATGTAGATCTACAAAGGAGATTTTGGGAGAAAAAAAAAAAAAAACCCTAATCCCCCATAAAAGGAAGCTTTGATACCACTTATTGGTTCAAAATCAACGTTTTGTAATAACAAATATAAAAATCATAAAATCCCATAATCATAAAAGAGAACACGTAGAGTTTTTTGCCCCCTTTGGGAGCCCGGATGTTCAGCTAAAATAGCCTACTCACCCATTGAGCATCTACCACGTAGATTAAGCTCGAATCCACTAAGGAAATCACAAAGTTCAGATTTACAAATGTATGAAGATTTCTTCAATATTCTCTCTAGCCTCTCAAATACAAGTTTTCACTCCACTAGCATATACACAATATACTCAAGAATATCACAACTTAAGGATCTCAAGAATCAACATAGAGAGAAAACCACTCAACAAAAAACACAGGAGAAAACCCTAGAAGAATGAAAAGAAAAACACGTCCAAACGAAGAATCCAGAATATAGTTAAAAGGCAACCCTTCAATTCACTTAATCCAACGGTCCAAGATGAGCCAAGTGTAGAGCCAAGATTACACCACTTAAATGGAGCTGTAAACCGATTGGCCCAAGTAACAAGAACAAGCCCAAGTGTTATAAACCGAACAGGGCCAACAAAACAGAACAGCTCAAATGATTATAATAGAGAGGCAGCCCATATCCAACAATGTTCTACATCAAACAGTTTCTTAAGTCGCTACTATTTTGGTTACGAATGGTATTTCTGGGAATAGGAATATGCATGATGTTATTGTTCATTGTAAAAACAGTAAAAGGAATATAATACAATATCATTTTGGATGTTATGGTACACTCGTACCTATTTTGTTTTCTTATGGTGACTCATGATGGCACCAAAGTATTTTACAAATGGATACGCTTAAAAAGAAAATAAAAAAGAATAAAGGGTATATGGATGTGAATCAGTTTTGTTTTCCTAATGGATGAATTGAAAGATAAACGTCATGTTAAAATCAATCAATTTGATTTGTGAATAAAATAAAATAAACTATTTTTCTGAGTTCTAGCTTTATATTTTTTGGATTTTGTTTTCTCTATGTAACAAGACTAGAAGATATTCTTTCAATTGATGTTAGCACGAAAAAGCAAAAAAATATGTAACAACGAGAATATTGTAAATGTGTGCTAGTTCTTTTGTGAGTTCTTTTTCTGTTTTGCTTCTGATTTTTTTGTATTTTAGCTATAGATAACAACACAATAAAGCAAATTTCATATGGATAATACTATTGCTATAAGTTCCTAATCTAATGATATATTTGTTGCATGCTGCCAAAATTGAAACATCTATATTAGATTATTTGCAAGATAATTAGAAATAATAATGAACATTATATCAAGACATCATTGATAGTCTTGAAATTGGAGAAACATTGTAGGAAAATAGGCCATATGTTGTCTTGCCACAGTCACAAAACATGCTTGATTATGCTTCATTATAAGAAGATAAAACTCAGTCATATACTCCTTGATAGACGATTCTTTTTGTTTAAAATTGTAAAACTTAAGAGAAACATCGTTCCTGTAATTGTCAGGTCGATGTTTCTTCTTAAGTTTCTTACTCATCTTGTCCCGTGTCACGATATTGCTTCTATCTCAATGATTTTTGTTGATCCAAAAAAATGTAACTCCAACGAGACCAACAGATCCCAAGGCCTATCACGTCCCCGCAAGTCTCGTTCCCATATATTTGGAAAAATCGTTAAACACACGTGGCCCCTTTCGATGGGGATTGAGTTGACCGCTCGTACTCCGACGGTAAAGTCAGTTGGGGAAGAAAATATATGAATGTGGGAGAGCTTTAGACATGAGCCTACAATATAAAAATGGGTCGTCTTTGGGGAATAATAAATAGAATAGTGATATGGCAAAGTTATGGATTGAGAGTTTAAACTTGCATTACCTTCAAATGACACTCTTATACTATAAGAAGATGAAATGAGGGTCGTTGGATGGAAAGACACATCTCCTCATCCGTGCAACTGATGTATCTAATCTTAGACATCAATCAATCATGAGCCATAAATATTAGTACCACTTTAGCATCCATAATGTCTAGCATGTGACTTTGGACTTGACCGGATATGTTGGTAGTGACGGCAATGATAGTGAATTGTCACATCAATCATGTATCAAAAAGATTGCTTGGGAGATCTCGTGTTGAGCTCCTTATGTGGCCTCGTCTCCACTCATGGCCCGACTCTTCCTATGAAGGTTAGTGTGGTTCAGTGGGATTGGCAAGTAATTTGATTCCGCCATAAGAAGGTGTTCGGTTAGATCAGCCTTGTGTTAATATATTTCGAGACGGCCTGGGGCCCTATCTTTGCTCACCACGTAGGATATTTAGGACCTTGTGAATCAAGGCGTAACAATAGTTCTTGAAGTCTTGTATGATTATTCATATAGTGCGTGGACTTTCGAGCTGGTAATAAAGAAAAAAGCAGCGCAGCTTAAAAATGTATTCCTGAAATCCATGTATGATTATTCATATAGTGCGTGTACTTTCGAGGCGAGACCCTGCTAAAAAGGACGAAGTTGTTGGAGCAATTGAAGTTTGTAATAAGGTTGAATGAAGCAAAACGAGGCCCTTGCTAAAGAGGGCAAGACTGTTAGAGCAATTGAAGCATGTAATAAGACTGAATGAAGCGAAACGAGATACTTACTAAAGCGGGCCACTACAACAAAATTGTTATTTCTTGACAAAATATTTTTTGCCACACAAAAAGTTATCGCAATCAGTGATTTGGCGCATCACGTTTTTAAAATTAGTCGCAAATATTGTGGGGGGAAATTACCAAAAAAATAACAATAATAAGACGATATAAAAAGTTATCATGGAATATCAAAAAGCGCAACAAAAAATAAAGATTGTTGCAAAAACATGATGGGAAGCATGGCGCCAATATATTTTTTGGTAGGAAACTTATAGCAAACAACTTTTATTTCTTGCAATAAAGTGTTTATTGTGCAATATGATCTACTATTTGCTACAATAAATATTTGTTGCTAAAGATTATTGGGATGGAGGAAATAATTTGCGACACTTATATTCGTCGTTGCCCTAGTTTGTAGGGATGGTGAAAAGCAATCGCGACTTTTGCATCCGTTGCCTATTAGTCTTTTTATAAGTTATTTGTCATAAATATACTCTACTATTGTTTAAAAATAATTTTTTAACCTAATTAAAAAATACATAGTAAGTGATTAATTAGTATTCACAACATGGAAATATATTTTTTTCAATATGAATTTACTTTTTATACTATTTTATTGTGTATAAAGTTTGAATCGTAAAAAAATTATAACATTAAAATTCGATCATTATGATTGCATTTCGTTTTCGAGTGAAATATACAATAAAATGTATAAAAATATCAAATATATAGTTCACATTAATCAAAAAAAAAAAAGAGAATAAATAAAGAGTAAAGACATAACTAGACTCTACCAATTCATAAAATGGAAAATAAAATTTTCAATACTTAAAGCAAATCATGAATCATATATGGTCAAAATGGAAGTTCATGGGGGTTGCTGGATCACTGATTTGGAGTATAAGGACCAAACCTATACAATGAAATTGAATATGGACCAAATAAAAACTGTTGAAACCTTGGGGAACGAATTTCATAATGATGAAAACTAGTTTCAAACTGCGTTCTACCCTATCCCCAGTCCAGAACTCGTGTATCTCCATATCTCCAATTCCCATATCTTACGTCTCTGCCTCTCAATTCAAGCTCTGAAATCCCTACGGCCTGCCAATCCACCCCCGTGACCAAGCCCTAAAATTTCAAAGCTATCTAGCCAGTCACCATCCACTGCAGAAGTCAAGGCGCCACCCATCGTTGGCCAACCCACCCCAGCCCTAAGGTCATTTCATCTTCTGTCTCAAGATTCTTGCAATCTGTCTCAAGAAATCGGTTGGTTTTTTATTTGTGCCATTGTTTTTCATTCAAAATTTTAATCCAACTTATTATTTCACAATTTCAAGCCATTAGATTAAGAAATCAATTGATTTCTTGTTTGGTTTCATTTATGAATTTATTTGGCAACTTATATTTATGTGTCGATCGTGTTTCTCTCTCTCTCTCTCTCTCTCTCTCTCTCTCTCTCTCTCACTTGTTGAATTTGATGATTTAGGAACCGATTGATTGTCTCTTTTATTGGGAACTTAAATTTTAGTAGTTGGATGTGATGATTTGGTGAAGATTTGATCTTTATATGATACTATAATGTTCTCAAAATTTTAGCTTTACATGTAGGGGAAATTTTTGGAGCTCTGCATGTTGTACCCTGATATTGAATTTCTCAAATCTGAATTTTTTTCTGAATCTGGGTGATTTTGCACATTAATTCCATCTTTTTATTATCGCTTTGATGAAATTTTGTTGCACAGACACATTACTGATTCAAGAATATTCCTCGTGGTTGTGGAGAACAAACTCCGAAGAACTAGATTATGGAGAATATATCTGGTCAACTTGTACCTACAGTTATAAATATTTCAACCAAAGGAAATTTGCTAGTCATACAATTACTAATTTATTTGGCACGTAAGTTGTTGAGCATGATTATAGAAATTAAGTGACAAGAAAAGAGAGCTTATTCAGGGAAAATTTTGCTTATTTTTGAGACTCATGCTTTAAATCCTAATATATGAATTTATGCCTCTAGAACTGCACTAGGATTATGTTGGAGAGGTTGCATGATGATCATTTTGAGAAGAACCAATATTTATAATACAGCTTTAAGAGGATGCTAGTGCCAGTTGAGTTTTGCTATGTTAACATAAGGGTTGACATAATGGGTGACCAAATGGCCACCTTGAAAATGGAAGATGTGAGCAACATCTACAATACTCTTGAGAAAGTTAGAAAAGCTTTTTGGTCTTTCGCATAGTTCATTTACTCCTTTATACCTTAACAATATATAAAATGGATGCTACTCAAAGCCATAACAAATTAGAATTCTTAAATGTTCATCTATAATTGATTTCATCATTAATGTTTCGATCATAATAAAAAAGATTAATATTATTTTTAACAATTGATTTTGAGTGATAATAGTTCAATATTAAAATCAATCAAACATTATCAAAGTCAACATATAAATCAGACTCGAAATGAAGATCAAAGTGAAAGTAAGCACTCAAGTCAAATCATTCGAGATGAGAGCTTAAAAGACAAACGTCAAGAAAAAGTAAGATGCTCATTTTGAAATCAAGATTCTACAATTTTGAGCAATGACTAACCACATTTTTTCAAATTTTGAGAGGCATTCTACAAATCGTCTTCATTTTTTTAATGGTATTCATTATAACTATTGGAAGGCTAGAATGACGATATTTTTTCAATCAATAGATTATAATATTTGTGAAATTATTGAATTTGGTCCATATGTGCCTAAAAAGGTAATTAAAGATGATGGTAAATCGGATCAAATTATTTCTAAATCTAGAGAGGAATATAATGAAGTAGATAAACAAAAATTATCTTTAAATGTTAGAGTCAAAAATATACTTTATTGTACTTTAGATAGAAATGAATTTAATCGTTAGTACATGTGATTTCGCTTATGATGTTTAGCATGCATTAGAAATTACTCATGTTAGAACTACCATAGTGAAAGAAATTAAGATAAATATTTTAGTTAAAGATTTTGAAAATTTATTTATAAAAGATAATGAACTGATTGTTGACATGATCACCAATTTTACCAATATTGTTAATGGTCTCAAAAAATTCACTAATGGTGAACTTGTGAGTAAAGTACTTAGGTCACTCTTGGAAGAATAGAGTTCATTGAAAGTGTTGATAGAAAACATCAAAGATATATAAATTTACTTATGGTGATCTTGTGAGTAAAATGCTTAGGTCGCTTTCGGAAGTATGGAGTCCATTGAGAATGTTGATAGAAAACATCAAAGATATCAACACATATTTATTGGAAGAGCTCTATAGAATATTGATGACATATGAGCTAAATCGCATCGAAATAAAGGAAAAAATGAAAAGCAAGGAAGAAAAAAGACATAAAATTGCTTTAAAATCCATAGTTGATTAAGACACTTCAAGTGAAAATATGAATGATGAAGAACTTGATAATCTAGTTCTTCTTGTTAAGAAATGGAAAAGTTTTCGCAACAATCGTCGATTCCAAAAGGACAGAGAAAAGGGCGAAGAGAAGAATAGATTTATTTTTAAAAAAAAGGCACTTCAATCAATATGGGATAAAAGTCATGATGATCATGAAGAAGATGGAACTCAAGAGGAAATTGTCAACATGTGCTCCATGGCTATTGATGATGAGGTAAATTCTAATGAAAATTGTTCATGTGATAAATTATCTATCTCTTATAATGAAATTTTTGAAGAATTTGAAAAAATTTGCTTTAAATCATTCGATCCTTAAAAAGAAGAACAATGATGTATGAACCCGAAGTAGCAATATAATTTGATTTGTATTTTTTTTGGGATAATCAGGTCTATAAATAATACTTTGTTATTTATCTATTTGGTTGACAATAATATGAATTTTTATTTTTACAATTAAAAGTTGCACGAATGATTAGGCAACAATTGAACGTCGTTGAAGCGACAAACTCTTTTTGTTGCAGAATAAATTCAGCTACAATACAACTTGTCACATAAATGAATGTCCAATGCCACAAAACAATTTGCGTAAAATTTTATATATTATAAAAATAATACGCGACATAAATAAATAATCAAAAAATAAATTAGGCAACATTAATTTACATCGTTGTACAAATGATGATGTGACAAACTCCTGTGTTGCAAAATAAATTTAACTACAAACACAACTTGTTACACAATAAATTGTACTACAAATATTGAATGTTTTAAAATATATTATGCAACATATTAAAAACATTGTAAAATAAATTTCATGACAAACATGACTTGTTATTAAAGATATATTACTACAAGTATGTGTTGTTGCAAAATTGAATAGGCAACAAAAGTTATACGTTTAAAACAGTATTCGCAACAAACATATTTCTCGCAAAAACTTATTTGGAGTAATCGTTGTGACGAAATGACTTGTCGCCGTTTCAATTTTTACGACAAATATGCATTGTGACGAGATTACGAGTTTCATATTTTTTGTGTCAAATGAATAATATTGCGAATTTGTTAATACGATTAATGATTGAAAGTTGTCGCAACATACATTATGTGACTCATATAATGCGACAATGTCAGCAACAAACATATTTTGGTCGCAATACTATTTTTTCAACAGAATCTCTATTTATACGACAACTTTTTTTTCGCAATTTGAGTATTTTTTGTAGTGGGCGAGCCTATTGGAGCAATTAAAGCCTGTAAAAAGGCTAAATGAAGCGAGCGAAGCCCTTACTAAAAAGGGTGAGTATGTTGGAGCAACTAAAACCTGTTGGGGCACGTGCTGCAATGAATTGAAAGCATTACTTAGTTTCAAGGTGTAGCAGGTATAGTTCCTTGTATGCGTATTGTGTGCACATTTACTACACAATGACAATAACTTGTTATAGCTGACAGAAATCACTCGAAACCTTGAGTGCGTGCATAACATGGAGCCATCTAAGTTATTGATTCAAATTTTGGCAGGTGCCCTTTTGATTTTAACTTGCTAGATGGACGGACAAGTGTACACTTGAGATTTCCCTAGGGCTAATCCGATGGAGGGGCCTCAACTTGCATGCATTTTAAAGAGACAGACTTCGTCATTTCTTCTCTTTTCACTCTGCAAAAGTTCTTAAACGTTTGAAAAGCTTCCCAATAATTCTCTGAGACTCCGAGCCACCTTTATTGCATTTTCAACGATCACTTGTAACTTCAAGACTTCAGTATGTTAGTTATCGGCGTAAATATTAGAATCTTACCTCATTTCATGTTTGTTGCATCTAATGGCTTATTCCTCAAAGAAAAGCACAAAAGAGAGGTCTTCTGCGGGAATGAACATGGTGCCTATTTGCGTCGAGGCTGGTTTGCCTCCTATAATCCCAACTGAGAGGCTCTTGGAGGCGATGGGGGTTCACATTGTGCAGGGCCCCTATAGACTATAGTGTAAGGTGGGGACATCTTTATAGCCAACGAGCATGGAAGATAGTGAGTTGGAGACCTTTCGGGAGAGGTATAGGATCCCTGACACCATAGAGATATTCATACAGACCACACATGAGCGAGCTTGTTTCCATAGGGAGGGATACGTAGCAGTGAGCGATGCCATTTTGAGTGGTGGGACGAATATGCCCCTACACCCATTCTTTACATGCCTACTTAGACAATAAAATTTAACTCCGACTCAATTAGTACCAAATGCATGGAAGTTTTTGGAAGGAGGTCACTCTTGATGAGGATATGTCTCCCATGTTTTTCAGATCCTTTTTTAGCCCTCGAACCTCTAGTAGGAGAGAGGACTATAAAGGGTGGTATTATATGAACCTCTGAGGTTCGTACTCACCCTTCATCTGGGGTACTTCGAACTCGATAAAGAATTAAAAGTCATCTTGGTTCTAGATTAAGGGTCTCTGGCAGATAGAGGAGAGAGATGCGATCCCGAAGATAACTGTGCCGACCCAGTATCACAAGTATAGTGACTGTAACAGTCTGTTTTGTAGCTACAGTTAATCTGTTCAGGCTCGAACCTTCAGAGTGGGCTATCATCCGAGCCATTTACGAATAGCCTTCAGAGATAAGTTATTTCAAGAATGTACTTCGCAAATGAGCCCGTTTGTAACACATCTTCTGATGGCTACAAAAGGTAAGCACACGCATTGTTATCTTTTTGGGTGATTTTCCTCAGATTTTTTATAGCGCTAATGGTTCGCCTGTTTTGCTTGCAGAGCAACATGATAAGAATGAATATGTCAAACTTGAAATTTTTTCATGAGGCGCCGAGATAGGCGAAAAAGAAGAAACCACTGAGCATTGGCTCTTCTACCTACAAATATCAAAGGGACAAGTTGTCCCATCTATCCAAGATGAACACACCTCTTCTCCTAGAGAAGAAAGGGATAAAGGGAAGGAGAAACTTGAGAGTTCTGGGGAAAAAAACTGGAAGAGGAGGTTGGCCTTGACAAAGAACATCGAACCACCTCCTTCTTTAAAACGCCAAACGATTATCTGCGAGTCCCTGAAACAGCCCATTGAAACAGAACCCGTTTCTTCCATACAGGCAATTGACATGGATGATATCTTTGAAGAGCAGGTGAGCCTCGTAAGGAGGAAAAGAGGCAATGACGCCATTAGGAGTGCTTCTTCTGAGAGGAAGGCAGAAGATTTTATAGGGACAGATCTGCCGAGATTGTCCATACCTTGATAGAAATTTTTCCCGCAAAGGTCCAGGTGGTTGAGAGAGTTCACAACAAGTATTGGACAGACAAGTACTCATCTTACACTGAGATTTGTGACTCGATTGATTTGGTAAAGGCAGACCTCACCATGCAGGCTCGCTCACAGGGTTTTTCTTAAACGTCCAGATGGACATGAGGAGGCTGTAGGGGCTTAAAAAAGAATATATGCAAAGGGCCTCCGATGCTGAGGCAGTGTTGAGTAAGGCAAGGGCTAAGGCATCTTCTACCAATGAAACCATTGAACCCTCCAAGGTTAAGCAGGCTCAAGTAGAGTCTAGGGTGGAGGCACTTTCTAAAGAAAATGGTGAATTGAAGAAAGAAGTTCACCTCTGCAAAGTTCAAGTAAATGCTTTGACGAAATAGGTTGAAAACTCTAATTACAACCTGCAATGGATTGCATCGTCAGCTTTAGAGGCTGCCAATAAGGAGAAAGGAGAATTGAAGGCTCGAGCTAGCTGTTGAGGCTAACAACTTAAGGCAACAATTAAGTGGGGTAGGGGAGGCAGCCAAGAATGATTATATCGCTCATTTTCATGAAACGGTTGAGTATGACGGCCTTGATTTATACGGAGAAGGGTCGTGTATAATAAAGTCTTCGGGCGACTTGCTGAGCTGTATCCTTAAGTGGATTTGGCTTCCACGAAAGAGGAGTTCTTCCCAGCAGAGTCATCTACTCCTGTAAACGAGATTCTGTTGAAGTGGTCGACGGCCAAGTTGAGCCTTAGCTAGATGACATTGCCACCTAACTTTAGGCATTTGATCCTTATATCTCGATTTTGTATCTTCCCACTGTATTCTTTGTATAAAATTCTCCCATTCAATTTCGTCTTTGTGCTGGTTAAAGTTGTGATGAATGATGTGAACTAACTTGAAAAATTCAATATTTAATTAAACAAGTGATGGCGTGATGATTCTGAACCTTGTATGAGCATATGGGCTCGCCATAACTAATTTAAATATAGATATGGGCTCGACATAACTAACTTTGAGTATAGATATGGGCTCGCCATAACTAACTTGAATATAATTTCATAAGGGCTCACCGTAATATAATTTGAATAACATATGGGCTCACCATAATTAAGGACAAATGCACATGGGCTCACCATAATTAAACGTTGATTGAATATATGGGCTCGTCATAACTAATACTCCCTCCATCCCATTTATATAGGCTTACTTTCTTTATTTTTTTGCCTCAATTATATAGTCTTGTTTTTTATTAAGAATATTTTATTTTGTTTGTTTACTAATATACCCTTATTTCTTTACTACTTCCAATATTAATTTACTACTAGTTATTGATAATTAAATGATGGTAAATTAGGAAAGTTTTTGGCCAAAATTATTTTTCCAATAACATTAAATAAGATTTTTTAATTCGTGTGAAAAACAAAACAAGCCTATATAAATGAAACAGAGTGAGTATTGAATGTAGATATGGGCTTGCCATAACTAACTTTGGATATAGTTATGGGCTAGCCATAACTAACTTGAATATAATCTCGTATGGGCTCGCCATAATATAATTTGAATAACATATAGGCACGCCGTAATTAAGGACAAATGCACATGGCTTGCCATAGTTAAACGTTGAATGAAATGGGCTTTCCATAATTAATATTGAATACAGATATGGGCTCGCCATAATTAACTTTGAATATAGATATTGACTTACCATGACGAACTTGAATATAATCTCATACGGGCTCTACATAATATAATTTGAATAACATATGGACTCACCATAATTAAAGACAAACGCATATGGGCTCGCCATAATTAACTTGAATATAATCTCGCACGGGCTCGCCATAATATAATTTTAATAACATATGGGAAAAGTTATGTATCATTCATTTGTGACAAGCTCTACTTTGTAGACTTAAAGTCGTCTATGTGAGGATGCTTTGTACCTTTTATTTTGAGGTCAGCAATGTTCTCTACAAAGAGTGGCTCTTCCATGCAAAGACTTCTTCCATAACGTTTGTCACATTCATGGAAGGGATTCGTTTGGGAGATGGTGGTAAGCATACAACATCTTTATTAACAAAAGGTATATAAAAGCTGAGAATCCAAGGATGAAAGAACAAGAGTTTATTGATAGTACATTCTCAAATGCTCGACATTCCAAGGGTAGGATTGCACATTTCCATCTAAGCTCTAGATTCTGAAAGTCCCTAGCCTCAAGTTTGTTAGATATACGATAAGGGCCTTCCCAGTTGGGTCCCAATGTGCCTACACCGGATTCCTTGGAGGAGGGGAAAACCTTTCTTAACACAATGTCACCCCTTCGAAATGACTTTTTCTTGACCTTGACATTGTAGTATCTAGTCATTTTTCGCTGGTAGGAGGCTAATTTTATTTAGGAATCATCTTTCTTTTCTTCAAGGAAGTCCAACTCACATCTTCGCATTTCATCATTTGATATCTCGTTGAAGTGTAGGCGGCGAGGCGAAAGTAGCCATACTTTAACCGAACTCATGGCTTCAGCACCATAGGCCATAGTGAAGGGGGTTTCTCCTATTGCAGCTCAACTAGTAGTACAAATTACCCATAATACGTGAGGGGGTTCATCCACCCACGCCCATTTTGAAGCATCAATCTTCTTTTTCAAGGTGTGCTTGATAGTCTTGTTAACTACCTCTACTTGGTCATTTGCTTTCGATGATGAGGAGAAGATAAATGCTTCTTGATTCTCAATTCTTCACACAAGTCCCTGATTTTTTTGTTGTCAAGTTGCCTTTCTTTATCAGATACAAGTGAGTCGGGAATCCAACCAACAAATAATATTCTTCCAAATGAACTTGGAAGTGTTGGTCTCAGTGATCTTTAACAGGGGTTTATCCTTGACCTACTTGGTGAAGTAATCAATGGCAAAAATTGCATAGCTGGCACTTCCCTTTTCTTTCAGTAGGGGCCTATGAGGTCTACCCTCCATTTGACGAAGGGCCAAGGGCTAGATACTACAATCAGTTCTTGAGATGGTTGTCTTTGAATGGAGGAGAAGAGCTAGCACTTATCGCATCTCCTCACAAATTAAATGGTATCCTTTTTTAGGGTTAGCAAGTTTGTCTTAGCACTTTCTATGCTAACGCCAGACCCCTCGTGTTATTGCCGTAAACTCCTTCATGAATCTTGTGCAGCACATAATTGGCCTCTTCCCCTTCGATGCACCTCAAAAGGAATGAAAAAAACCCTTTCTTATAAAGTAATTAATCTTGGAGTACCTAGTGGGTGGCCCTACGCTTGAATTTGTGAGCCTCTTTCCTGTCTTCAGGCAGCTCTTGATCCTTAAAGAAGGCGATGACTGGTTACATCTAAGGTGGGGTCCCTTTAATCTACATTACTTCATCCCCTTTGGATATAGAGGATTTGGAGAGGTATTCAATTCGTAATACTTTGAGTAGCTCTGAATCCTTGCTGCTGGACAGCTTTGATAAAGCTTCGGCATGCACGTTTTCAATCTTTGGTATCTAGGTCAATTCAAACTTTTCAAGGATGGAAACAAATCTAGAACCTTTTTCAGATAAGCTACCATGCCCTTATCTCTTGCAGTAAAGTTGCCATTGACTTGACTTACTATCATTGTGAATCGCTATTAACCACCAATCTCTTTACTTGCATCTCCTTAGATAACCTAAGGTCCACTAGCAATGCCTCATATGCAGCTACATTGTTGAAAGTCTTAAAGCCAAATCTTAGTGCACAATTGAGCTTGTGTCCTTTTAGGCTTACAAGCACTACTCTCACTCCAGAACCTATCTCACCAGAAGATCTGTTGACAAATTGGCTCCAAGCTAGGGAGTCAATTGGTTCCATTGTTATATCGATATTCGGGGCTTCGTTGAATTTTGCTATGAAATCTGCTAACACCTACCCTTTCACGAAGGTCCTTGGCTTGTACGAAATATCAAACTCCCTTAGCTCTGCAGCCCACTTCATTAGCCTTCTCGAGACATCATGTTTCTGAAGCACTTGCTTAAGGGAAATTTGGTCAACACTCGTATATTGTTTGATGAGAATGTAAAATGCTATAATTTCCATCAATTTATCCTATGATTTTGTTATTAATTGATGCCTAAATGTACTCAGTATTCTTATATTTTGATTTAGGTTGCAATTGGATGAATATGGTGGAATTTAGAATAAACAAGAGAAAAGTACTAAAATTGAAGAAATACAAAGTTCGGGGACTAAAATGTAAATACTAAAAATTTATGTTGAACCTCACGATGAATATTTGAGAGTGTTAGGTATCAATTGAATGATGAAAAAAGTCAAATTGATGAAATATAATCAAAGTACTATCACATATCAACTCCCCGCTGAAGAAATTATGCTTCGAATTTTTAGTCTCAATTTGAAACTCATTTTTGGCATAAGAAACATTCGAACTAGAAAAATTGTATTTCAGTTCAATTTGTAGCCCTTTGAGTTAGCTTTCCAACTTATCTTGAATCATCTCAATCTAATATTGGGAGAGAAAGATATGGTCAAAATACTGAAAGTTGTCCAGTTGAAGTTAATTAATGTTATATGGTCGCATAGCTTAAATTCCATGAGGTCGCAAGTGGTGTTTCAACGAATTTCAGAGTCCAGTTTCAATCTTCTATGCACTGCATGACTTACTACTATGCAATCGCATAGTTCATTCCCAACACGAAAATTTTGATTTCCGAATTTAAATCAACTACTNCTCTTAAAATTTTTCATGAGTAGCTATATTTTTGTACTTGGTCGAAGGAAACTCAAGACTCGGAACCAATCCAACTGTGAGATTTTAAATTATTTTCATTGTTTAATTCATGTTTTGAGTATTGAATATTCTTCTGCACTTATTTTTATGATTGTTGCATTTAATTGGTAGGAGACCTACTAGTTTATTATTTATTACAATGTATCGCTAAATTAAATATCAAATCCGTAATTATTTGATCTATTTAACTTATGAAACAACTAGGGTTTAATGATTTACTGGGTTAGAAATTGTTAAATCTTAGGAAGATCATTTGACTAGATTAAATACAGCTGCTTGTGATTGTGTTATTTAGTTTAATCGATTTCTCTAATTATTAAGGTGGTTACTAAATTAAATTCATAGCACTTGTCTTGAGTTGTTTAGTAATTATGGTTAATTGGATTGCTTATTTTCTAATTGACTAAAATTAAGGAGAAATAGGAAAATAAATCCAACGGTGATTATTCAAAGTGAGAATTAATATATATTTGCATTTATGATCAGTTGTGAAATTTCAATGGCGGATGTAGACTTAGACCAAGGTTTGTTCTTTTGATTACTTTCATTATTTTAATTTAAGTTATTTATTAGTTGATTTATTTAAAGTTGTTTACGTATAATCAAATTAGACTAATCATTCTCTGTAGACTCGATCATTGCTTCCATTATTACATTTGTTTTCTAGAAGTTAAGATTTTATTTTTGGGTGTCTGCGACAGCACACCACTGTCGGCCTAGAAATAAGGCCTCGATTTTCTGGAAGCAATTATTAAGGAAAGAGCAAGCTTCTCCATGTCTGTGTATTGTGATTCTACTGAAAAGAGGGTTTTGCTTACATAATAAATAAGTAGTAGTACGCAACCTTTTTCCCTTACAAGCGCTGAACTTACGGCTCTTGGAGACATGGCTAGATATAGCAATAGTACTTCTCCTTTCTTAGGCTTTGAGATGAGGGGGACTTGTCCCAAGTGTTTCTTCAACTCTTGAAAAGCCATATTGCACTTTCACTTCATTGAAACCTCTTTCTTCCGTTAAGGATTTTAAAGAATGGGAGGCATCTATCGATTGCCTTTGAGACGAATCTGTTGACCTATGGTTGATTTCATCTAAGATTAAGCCCTTGTTTAAGCCACATTAAAATTTTCATTCACATTCTTCTACTCATTTTCAACCATATATTTTTCAATAAAATAGTATTTTTCATTACATCAATATATTTTCCTTCTTTTTCAACCATACGTTTTCCATCAATCTACAATTCCAAAATACATTTTTCCAAAATAATATGGCTCAAGCACACCCTAATATTGTTTCTAACAATTGATTTTGAGTGATGATAGTTTAATGTTAAAATCAATCAAGTATTGTCAAAATCAACATATTATAAATCAGACTCGAAATTAAGATCAAAGTGAAAGTTAAGCATTCAAGTCAAATTT
>CAIGRB010111081.1:0-11396 GCA_903798255.1 Fraxinus quadrangulata
TTAAAATTGATTGTTAACTTTGCTTATATTAAAATCTAAATTTTAATCGATACCAAATATGTGCTTAATTTATAACAAATAGATACCGAAAATTATATATATATTTATTATTTTTTTTTTGGTAAGTGATAAGTATAATCAAATGCCCTAATAGAGTCTTAAATAACTCAACTTGAGGAGGATAAGAAAGCCTTCTCTTGCATATCTATGCTTGTTCGAATATGCTTGTATGAATGAAACATTTAACAAATTAAAATGAATTTTGTTATATGTACGTCAAGATTTACCTAATGAATTACATAATGATACATATCACTCTATTATTTGTCAATTTAAAACATAATCAACATTTTCATCTAATATTTTCTTTTCATGTCATATACGCAATTTATTATGTACATTTTGTATGTACCAGTAGCAAAATTCAATTAAAATTTAGTGGTTAAGGTGACTAAGTTTAAATATTGTGGCCTTTAGTGAAATTAAGGCCTCTGCCCCGTCTCAGACCCTAAAAAGCTCAGTTCCTCAAATTTCCTCAATCCCGCAACCCTCAATTCTCTGTTCCACCTATTTTAATTTTTTCTTTGGTTAAAAATTTGAGTTCAATCCTCAAAATAGGTGGTGGTTTTTCTCGCTGGGCCGCCTACAGATCATCTTGTGGGCAGATCTTCTGTCTCAGTTTCTTGCTTGTGATTTTCCCGGGATGACTAATTCGTGGCTCATTTTAGAATTAGTAGATTAAGGGCTGTATGGGAGTGCTGAAGAATCTTCTTAAAGAGAAGAAGTTTTGAGTCCAGGTAAT
The DNA here is from genome assembly GCA_903798255.1 of Fraxinus quadrangulata. Classification (NCBI taxonomy): domain Eukaryota; kingdom Viridiplantae; phylum Streptophyta; class Magnoliopsida; order Lamiales; family Oleaceae; genus Fraxinus; species Fraxinus quadrangulata. The sequence continues at coordinate 803 of CAIGRB010111081.1, forward strand.
ACTTGCAAGTTCTGATCATTTTTACGTTTCAACCTGCAAATGTAAATTGAATGTTGATTGTAAATGCATTTGGGCCTTTTTTATATAGAAAAAGAAAGGAACATGAACAATTGGTACATGCAAAATTGTGGCATCTTAATCCTGAGGACTAAGTAATTGGAGAAGGCATTGGCAGTACACCTCTGCCTAACTATTTTGAAAATTTATATGGGGTTTATTTGATTAATTGTTAGGCTTAATTTTTATTAAAGGGAACATTAAGCTTTCTTTACCTGCTCGAGTTCATTAACAATTTGAAGGTTCCTGTTCTGGATTAAGGGTTGTGAAATTGTTGGAGCTGTACAGTTAATAACTCCTCGGAGAGAATAGGTTCTGATTATTGTCGATTGCTTATTTATTTAATTGGGAACTTTGCCCATTGGAATTAATTATTGAGAATTGTAGTAGTACATATAATTTAGTAATGATTTTGATTATTAGTAGTTTTTTGATTGTGATCATGAGAGGGAGTTATTGTTTGCAGCTTGTTCTCAGGCTTGGTTTAGTTTTAATTGATTAAGAAGTTTGAGTTTAGTATGATGTTTGTCTTAATTTTGAACTTTTGTTCATTTTATTTTGCTTTTAGAATCTAGAATGTCACACAATCAACCTCCTATGAATAAGGAAAAAGACTCGTGTTCATTATTCTTTAAAAGACAGATGTGGCCAATGACGATACACCTTCTTGATCTAACGAGAAAACCTCAATTTCTGTGCGCTACCACGTTCAATTATCTCTTGATAAGCATATATAACTTGCTGAGCAATAATTTAGATTTTGTGATAGATGAACTTTATGCTAATTAAACTCGTTAGGCACAACTTAAGTCTATAATGTCATATTTGACTTTTTGAGTGATATATAAAACTCGTTCTTAGATTGACTTTTTAAAATTTTCAGCCCCCCCTAACATAGTTTTCTAGGTCCTCCCTTGGATATAGTAAAAGTGGATGACAAATTCTTGAAAGGCACCATTCTAAAGACAGATTATGTAACTTTGTTAAGTGATTTACTTGAACTTGAATTGTTAAAAAAATTGTATTTACAAATTCGTGATGACAGTTGCGTCACGTGAAATGTAAGTGTTAAGTGATTTACTTGAACTTGAATAGTTAAAAAAAAATTTGTATTTACAAATTTGCGATGACAGTTGTGTCACGTGAAATGGAAGTTTTTAATCAAGTAAATAACATAACAAAAGGGGTTGTGAAGTTGTTAAATCAATCGGGTTACTTGATATTGAGTTGTTAAAAAGCTTGTATGTGCAGATTTTGCACGACCAAATGTTGTGATATTTAGAGTGTGGTCATCTGAAATACAATATAAGTGATATTGCATAATTGTCATATGCTATCATGGGTTTTTTGATAATTTGAAACATTAAACAAGGTCAAGACTGAGATATCTTGAATAAAGGCTTATCTTGCCCTCGAGGGTAAGCGATGTGATCTTGAGGAAAGATCCATCACCTTTGAACTCATCAAGAGGACAAAACTCTTGATAGAATCAATTAATACACAAATAAGCCCTGTTTGATCCCTATTATCTAAAAACTCATTTTTCTCAAACTCAGTTTCAACAATACATTTCCAAAATAAAATATTTTGCTCCTAAATTTAAAACTTTTTCTTACTTTTTAACCACACATTCTAAAAAAATTCACTATTACAAAATTCATTTTCTATAAAAATGGGACTCAAACATAGGCTAAATCAACATGTTCATGAACTGTCGAAGTTAAACCTTGCACTCGAGAAGTTGAGGAAATTGAAGCACGTGTAGAGTTCCCCAACATTCTTAGGTCCACAAAAAATAAAAATAATTATTCTTTGTTATTGTTGGAAGTATTGTTGCATTAACAAAATATATGCATATTTGGATACATTCCATCCTTAATTCAGGTGCTTGACTTAACTGAGAAATGAATCAAGTTTAATTCTATTCATTTAACTAATTTTCAAATCTAAATTAACTAATTCTCTACAAGATTTAAGTAATTATCCGAATTTAGTTTCCATCGTGATAGAGTGTATATATATATTTTATTTATTTACTTTCGCCTGGGAATCTGAAAATTCTGGACTCGCTTGACTGAAAGGAGGCAAACAATTCGATTGGAATTTGGCCAGAATAATAGAGCATGAGGATAGTGGGATTGACTGGAGGCATCGGTTCAGGGAAGAGCACAGTCTCCAATCTTTTTAAAGCCCACGGTATTCCAGTTGTTGATGCAGACGTCGTTGCTCGAGTAGAATTTCAGTCTTTTCACTTTATTTATTTCCACTTTGTGCAATTCAGAAACCTTTGTTTATGCTTCTTTTTCTTTAACTGGAAGTATTTGTTTTGTGAATGATAGAATGTTTTGAAGAAAGGCACGGGTGGATGGAGAAAAGTAGTGGCTGCATTTGGGGATGATATTTTACTGGATAATGGAGAAGTGGATCGCCCAAGGCTTGGGCAAATTGTCTTCTCCGATCCTGATAAGCGCCAGCTTCTTAATAGGTAACACTCTTTGCGCACTGTTAACGATGCAGGTAGTCTTTGACTCATATATGTAGTGTTCTTTACTGTTTAATCGGTTTAATGTTCGGTAAGAATTTGGTAACAACTGCCTTTTCAGTGAAATTTTGTCTAGAAATAGTTGGTACTATAATTGGTTGTCAGTGATCTTTGATCTCTATACTGCGTAGTTTAAAATATAAAGCCTCAGGTAAGTTGTTCAAGTGATTAGGGTAGCCCAAAAAGTCTGTCTTCCATTTGAACTTACTTTTCTGGCATTTTAAAACTGAAATTTGCCGTTTATGTTAAGATAACTTTTTGACCGATTCATATGAAATATGTTGATCTGGGGCAGTGTTGAACTCCAGTCTACAACAGAATGGTTCTGGGGAACTGTAATCATAATGGAAATCAATGTATAAATTTTAACGTGTACATGTATGGCGTATATATAAGTTATTGATTGGGCAGTATTGTCTTCTGATATAGGCTTTTCAAAGGAAATTGTAGTTGGAATTAGATGACTGGATGGAGTAAATATGGATTGGTTGTTCTGGTAGGTAACCTAACATGCGTTATCGCGCACACATAGATTTTGAATTTTTGACGCGCTTCTTTAAGTTGAGATAAATTTGACACACATGCAGATCCATTTTGCATGATATTTGCGTAAATTCCATCTATCTAGGTAGCAAATTAAGTCTACTGCAATATGAGTCCATTTTCCTGGCATTCTAAAAGACTAACTGATACGTTGTTTTTATTATATTACATGTCTGATTAATTCATGAAAATTATGCTGACATAATGTGTTTAGATTGCATTATTTCTGATTTTTCGGAGTTTTTATTAGTCTTGACAAATTTTAACAGGAAAATTGTGACATTTAGATTCACATAAGCGGACCTTTTTCTTTTTCTTTGGATAAAATTAAACATTCATATCTTCTCTTATGAATCACATACCGGTTCTGGTGACTGTCGACTTTACTTGATCTATTGCTTCATTAAAATTATTATTAATTTTGGTTTATAAACTCATCAAATTTCTCAGATTCTGTCGAGCTGTCTCGGATTCATTTGATTGGAACTTCTGATTCTTCGAATTAGAAACTCAGTTAATTATTATCCATTATCTGTCCCTCACACTTTGTGTGGTTATAAGATAGCCCATAAGCTCCACCCAAACATGCTTGATAAGAGAAAATTCATCTCCTGTATTTTGAGGGTAAAATTATTCATCTAAATCTTGTTAGACCAATTATGTCCAACAAACTGTATAGCAAACTGATGTATAGCAAACTGAGTTTCGTGGTCTTGCTGCAATTTTCAGATACCTTGAGTGCATGATGAAGAAATGGCTGTATGATTGCTAAAATTGAAGTTGTGAAACGATAATATTTAATCCCGAGTCGATCGTAAGACTCTAGTTATTAAATATATTAAACACTTGATTTCAATATTCCCTTTTATTTCCCATTAAAATCCTAGCTATTCCTAACATGCATAGGAAAATATCAGTGCTATTATGTCTGCTTGATATTCATCCACAGGTCGAATCGCATATGAAATTACTAATCATTGGGGTCTAAATTATGATGGATGTGCAAGCAAAAAACAAAGCAGAAACAATTAATTTTTTGGAACTCAATTTTTTTTTTTGTCGAAGCCTAAACTGGTCAATTTTTGTACAGATTGCTGGCACCTTATATTTCGTCTGGAATTTTCCTCGAAATGTTGAATCTATGGATGAAGGGATGTAAAATTATCGTTGTTGACGTGCCTCTACTGTTTGAGGCCAAGATGGACAAGTGGACGAAGCCCATTATTGTAGTTTGGGTTGATTCTCAGACTCAACTTCAGCGACTTATGGCTAGAGATGGAACAACGGAGGAAGAGGCGAAAAACAGGATCAATGCTCAGATGTCTCTGGATCTAAAAAGAACCAAGGCTGATATTGTGATTGATAACACAGGATCATTGGAGGATTTGAATGATCGCTTCAGTGAGGTACTAATACATGTCAAAAAACCTTTGACATGGCGTGAATTTGGGGTTTCTAGGGACGGAGTTATCTTAGGTTTTGTTTCTCTTCTGTTCAGCGTCTTCATATGCAGGAAAATCTTGTAATTGAATAATCTTATCTACAGCGATGACGATGACGATGATGATTATGGCTGAATTTAAACTCTGATAAATTCTGAAATGTATCAATAATTTACATGACTCCTGCTATAATATATATATTTTTTTTCATTTTTAGGTAAAAAATATGCAATGCATTTTACATACCCATTCCTAGTTACATTAAGAGGAGAATTTTTCTGAGTTGGCTCCACGTTCTGTGTCAATCTGATCGATATCAACTTGTCCATTTGTAAACCAATATTTAAAAGATTAAATATTATAATCATAGCAGAAATTATATTTAAATATCTCAAATCAAACCCTTAATCTCTAATTATTTAAACCATGCTATTAGTCTTCGAAAATGTCAACTGTTTTGTTAGGTTTTGAAAGGTTCAAGCATCGAGGATTTCAACTTCTTTACAGCAATATAATAAGACCACAGCCTGCAGTCAGTCAGTTTAAATATTGTATTATAGTACATAAATCTTATAATAATCGAGTCAAAAATTAGGACAACTATACTGTTGTCTGTTGAAGGTTGTTTCCATATCTAAACTGAACAAATTGCCCCACGCACGATGGCCAGCGGGGTTGCATTTTTCTCACCAATTTTCAGTTTTCCAAACTTCGGAAAATCTCTCGTAATTATATAATTAAATCTTATCCCGTTTATGCCCAAAAAATGGTCCATTATTTGATTACTCCAATAAGTTTTGGATCTTTGGGAAAACAAATTTATCGACTCAAAATGGATTTTGACACATTCAATTTTAAAACAAAAAATGTCGGGTTTGAAAGCCTTCTAAAATCATTCTATCCATATCACGTTAATTATCTTACCCAATCTAACATTAAGCCCATGTTTGATACACATTTTCAAAAAAAATACATTCTTTCAAAATTTATTTTTAATATCACATTCGTCAATAAAATAATATTTTACATCACATCAATAATTTTTTTTTACTTTTTAACTATATATTTCTCATCATATCACTATTTAAAATACATTTTTTCCTTAATAATATTCATCAAATACGCTCTAGAATTCTCAACTAATTTCGTCACACTTTTTAAAATTTGATATTTGACCTCCAAGCCATCTCGATTGATTCTACCCTAGAAAAATCTCGAAAATTGATAGAGATTAGATTATGAGATACTATGGGTACAAAGCATTTTTCTTAGATTATTATAAATAAGGAATTAACAAGTGGAGTGGCAATTTAGAAAATTCATAGAATATCAGTACTAATTTCATAATCTCTTGCCAACCCGCTCTATTTACTCCCAATTCTCGCGAGGGGAGAGACCATTGACAAACAACAATGCCTAATTCTCTCTTTCGACACTTCATAATCTCCGCCGTGCTGATGGCGGCTCTGCTTATCTCAGCCGCTAACGCCGGCGGAGACGAGTTCAGCTGGATGCCAGTGAAACCACAGTGCAATGGATCCATAGCAGATTGCATTGACGCCGAAGGTGAATTCGAAATGGATTCCGAAAGCAATCGGCGCATTCTAGCAACCACCAAGTACATTAGCTATGGCGCGCTGCAAGCCAATAATATACCATGCTCGAGGAGAGGCGCGTCGTACTACAACTGCCGTCCTGGTGCCCAAGCTAACCCCTACACCCGGGGGTGCTCCGCCATCACGCGGTGCCGGAGTTAGTTTTCCGTCAATTTTAATATATACATTTGCATGTATAACTGTGTGACCGAGTTTATAATAATTGGTGTTTTTGTGTTGAAATATCTGATTTATATACACAAGTTTATTGAAATTTCCTAATATATTCCGCGGTTTGTGCCTTGTGGTCTATTAATTATATTTTAAATTTAATTTGATCATTTGATTAGTTAGTATTCAAATTTATTCATAGATAATATTAAGGCTGAAAAATATATATTTGTTGATATATTGGAATTTTTCCCCTTATTTTGATCTTTCGTAGTTTCTTAGAAATCATTATAACAGAGTAACAAAAGAATTCATGTTGCAAATAATTGAGGTAGAAAGGTACAAAAAACCTACTCTGACCAAACCGACTCAAAATTAATTATTTTGAGTTTCCACTGCGTTTGATGTCTAGATTTCGTGATTTCAATAGAGAATTATGTGGGAGAGGTACGAGTAATTATACATTGGGAAAAAGGACAAGAAGAACGTGAATAATGATAGTGAATGACTATAGTCAATTTATGTAAAGTTAAATTCCGTGTTCGATTGTCGTTGACTCATTATTTAGTTTGGAGTTATGAATTGAATAGTTGATATAGTCCATTGGACTGCAAAAGAAAAAACTATTAATATGTTTTATAGTTAAAAGATAAATGAGCAATGCCAAGCAGAATTATTCTATAAAAATAAGAGTTTTATATTACAAAAGCTTTTCAGAGAGCTTTGAGACTCAATAATAGGTCACTATCTAAATGACAGTCTAAATAGGAACAGAAAATGGACTCAAATCAATCATTTAAATCAATGTATGCCCAGTTTGATTAAGAATTTATCCTCTTTCATGTCTTATTTTTGGGCCCTTGTACAAAAAGAATGAATTTAATTGACTAATTACTCATTCATGTCCTTAAATAAACATGGTAAACCGTCCCTCTCTCTACACCAGCTCTAGACGTGCACCCTCAACCGAACCTCCTCGTCACCACAACACTAGTCAAACAACCCTCCGAAAAAACTAGGTCTGGCCCATATACCAAAATAGTGAGTTCCATTAACTAGTTATTCGTCCGTGTCCTTGAATTGACATAATAGATCATCTCTCAATATCAACTCTAGATGTGCACCCACCACTAGGGTTGGGCATTTTTTGGGAACCGGACCAAAACCAAATAGAATAGGTCGGTTTGGCTCCGATTCCTCTACTAAATGGGTTAATTTTGGGACTATACATCGAGAACTGATCAGTTACAGTTTGGTTCTCAGTACTATTTTGAGAATCAACAATGAAATCACTTATTTCAAATTTCTCTTTTTGTTTGCACCAAGATGTACTAGATCTTTGAATACTAGACTCCAAAACTATCTCATGTTAAAATTCTATTTTCTATACGCTTCTTCTACTTTCCTTCAATGGGTAACCGAAATTCAAGTCTAAATAATTTTATAAATACTTTAAAAAATAATAGTTTTAATACAACAATTGGAAAAATATATTTTTAGTTCAATATTTCATAAGAATTCAAATTTCTTATTGTTTTCAAAGTGACCGGCCATTAAGAATTATGATCCTTGTGAATTACTAAAGATAAATCAGGCTATTGTTATATGGATTTTTCAAAAAATTATTTTTGATCAAAGTTTTACCGTTTATGCTGTATTTAGTAGTTTATCATCTTTTCGCTTTTACAAGTTGATATTGAGTTTTGAAGTGAATTTTTGTTTGTTGACCCGTTCAAATGAGTTTTGTATTATTAAGTTACAAAAATAACAAGTGGTTTCATACTCTATTTTCAATTTGACAAATAATTTCATACTTTATTTTTATAATCTTTTTTTAATATAAAGAACTGCATCAGATCGAATCGAATCGAATCGAAACTAGTTGGTTCAGTTCCAAATCGGTCCTATAGTTGGATATGAAACAAATGGTTCCATTTCTAAGTTTTAATTGGTACTCAGTTCAGTTCGATTCCCTTCAGAACTCTTCAGAATCAGACCGAATCAGATTGTGGCCACGCCCACTCCTACCCACCACCCTTTATAAACCCTCTCATCATGAGATATGATTAAATGAACATCAATTCGAAAAACCGAGTTTTCACAACAGCTAAAACCATCTTTTTAACACCAATAAATCGCATAGTGAAAAATTAAAAACTTTAATATTTTTGCTATAGAGTACTTTTACTTTATTGATATTAACTTTTACCAAATACAGATGCAACAATTTAGGTTTGTTGAAAGAATAGAAATCTTCGATGAGGTAAGTGATGATGTGTTTCCAGCTCATATATTCTGCTTCTTTTTCATGTAATAATACAATGCAATCGAGTAAATTATACCATGTCCAAGTCCAGCTGATCTCTTTAGTACCAAATCAATAAGAAAAGAAATATATATTTTAAATTTATTCAAAAGAAGAAGATCCCATCGGCCAGCTGTAATAAGGACAAAAATAGTCGAGTTAATAATGGGATATACAAATCTGACAAATTATTAATAGTGTAATATTGTCGAGCAAGGGTGAACATGTAGGAATAGGATATCCTTCAAGAATTTAAATTTAAATTTCCAATATGGGCAAAAACCTTATTTGTTTACAAAATAATGATAAGTTGGCTACCCAATACTGATAAAATGCAGCTCCCATATATTGATTTAGCATATGTTATCTACAAGATAGTTATTAAATCCCTCTAGGTCGAAGTATCAAGATGATCTGCCCGTTTTGAGTTTGAGAACAATGATCTACTTATCACAAAATGCGGTTCCTTAGGTTTGTACTAACTTACGATGTACTCAAGTACATTTTCTACCTACAAATCGTGAGAATTAAATTGCACAATCATCAAGTGAGAATTATTTTATAGGACGTAAAATTGAAAGAGAATTTGAGAAACGGCCAAGATTTACCAATTTGGTAGGTTGAGAAAGATGTTTTAAATACACTACATCAATTTTGGGCTGTTTCAATGCCCAAAAAATTAACAAGCACCTATTTTTCCAATATCTCGTAAATGGAGTTCCCAGAAAAGGTCAAAATCGATGAAAGAAAATTTCGAAGCATGCCCTTAGCAATGATTTATCGATTGTCAAATCTTCATATCCAACCGACAATCCTGTTGGAAATCTGTTTATAAAACGTTGATTTTGTATCAACTTCGATCAAGTATTCAGATAGATTTCAATAGTCAATTCGTGTGTATGAATAAACGAACTTGTTTTACTCGTCGAATAGATAATCATGGTATATTTGAATTCAAAAAATTCAATTCCGATTGAACGAGAAATTGTTATCCAAAGTTAGATTGAAAAAATGGAAAACTGGCCACATACATGGTTGCTCGAGAAGTCGTCTCGCGTGCAGCAAGCGGCCAAGTCTCTGAAAAAGATGCTCGAGAGATGGGTCAGGTTGTCGCTAGCGGCTTGAAGATTCATGTCTCTTTATGAAACACGCTGAATTTTGGGGCGTGTCTATCCAGCCACAACCCCTCAAGTCTATATATTGGACACCATTGATTATCTAAAATCATTTCAATTCACATGCTTTGATTATATTGCATCAAAACACTCCAAAATCATTGTTTTCTTGTATCAAAATCATTTAAAAAGTAGAGAATTACTACTCCATTTTCGAGTTCGTAGATTTCTTGAAGCTTAAAGTGCTTTTACTGCAAGGAGAGAACCGTTGTATCTTGAAAAACGATTATCAAGATACCGTGAGCACCTTAACGAAACAAATTCATCTTAAAGACATAAGGTTAAACACTAGCCTCTATTTAATATTCCATTGTTCTTTCCATCATTTTCTGCATTCAGTTTGTAATTTTCAAATAAGTTTACTTTGTTTTGTTTTGTTAAGATTATTCAAATTGTAATTTGCAATTCACACACATACACCAACAAATCCTTATCTGCACCGAAATATGTATCTATAGGGTTTGAAATGGGTCTTAAGGACAACAATCTATCATGCTTTAACAAACTAGTTCTGAGCCTAGTTATATCTAACTTAAACATTGAACCCTAAATCAATTTGACTTCTTGTCTAATTTTTGGACATTTGCATGAAAAGATTTGTCTTTTATTATGTACGCTTTTTATTTATTTTTTCGAAGAAGGATTGTTTCGAAATGGCAAATAGGCATTTTAAAAATATTTTATGAAAAGACTTTTTTCTCTTAAGAGTCGAGGCACTCTCTCTTATTTGCGCTCTTTTACAATCTTGCAAAGACTCGACCCAA
>CAIGRB010111081.1:11664-26580 GCA_903798255.1 Fraxinus quadrangulata
AAATTTTAGATATTAGCTTTCACTTTTCAAAAATCAGATATTTTATTTTTATACATTATATATTAATTATACAATTTTCATTCTAAACCCTGATCAATTTCATATCAAATTGGCAAATATTTTCCTCTTCTTCTCTCGCCTCTCCGTCTTCTCTCTACTCACTCTTCTCTCCGACATCACCGGAGGCGACATTGGAAAAGTTGCATCCGCAACCATAGCAGCGAGCAACGGCGTCATTCCCCGTATTCTCTCTCCTTACTCTTTTCTCTCCGTCGGGCACAGCATAACCACCTTGTCGATCTGCTCCTCTTGCAGTGGTACTATGCGACTGTGGAACATGGAGCAACAACACTGCTGAATGCTTGCAGTGGTGTTGCAGTGGTGTGTGTTGTGATGATGCTAGTGGTGGTGGTTGTGCGGTAAGTGGAGGTGGGGTGCAACGACAATGGTTTTGGGATTTTGGGTTTCTTCCTCCGATCTGCTTTGTTGGAGTTTGGGGGTGCTCGCCAGTGAAGTGAGGGTGCAGTGGCTATGGTTTTCGGGGTTTTGGGTTGGTTTCTTCCTCCTATCTATTTCGACGGAGCTTTGGGGGTGCTTGTCAGTGTTTTTTATGGTTTTGAGTGGTAGTGATGCCTGCCTTGTTGTGAGGTGGTAGCAGTGCTGACCTTTTTGGGTTCTTTTTCTGTTTGTTACATATTGTAAGACAGTGTTGACGGTGATGTTGATAGCGGTGAAGGTGGTGGTGGTGTGGTGTTTGGGTATTTTTTTTGGTTGGTGGTGACGGTTATCGTGTATTGAGGTAGGTGTAGGTGTAGGTGGAGAACATAATATATTTGAGAAGATGGTGGTCGATGGTGGTGGTTGGTACATGCGACGATGGTGGTTGATATAAGCAGCCGTCGTGGTGGTGTTGATTGTCATCATCGTCGTCGTTGTACTGGTGTTGGGGGGTGTTACTGGAAGCAGTGGTGAGGTGGTAGCGGTCACAAATTGTTTTGTTGATTGTGACCAATAAACTGGTTGGTGTGTGACCAATAAACAATATGCAACTCATAAATTGTGACCTAGAAATAATGTGTGACCTAAAAAATTGTTAATATATAATCGATAATTTGAAAATTTGTGATTGTCTCATAAGTTGTGACTTATAATACCTCTGATTTGTCACCGATAAATAAATTGTGACGTATACATTTTTTATTTGTGATAGATGAACAAATTACGATCGATAAAATTTTTGAATTGTGACCGTAAGATAATTTGTGACATATAAAATTTATGATTTGTGACTAATGAATAATATGTGACTTATTAATTTGATAGAATTGTGATCGATAAATAATTTGTGACGTATGAAATTTTTGATTTGTGATCAAATAACCAATTGCGACCTATAAAATTTTTGAATTGTGATCGTAAAATAATTTGTGACATATGAAAATTGTGATTTGTGACTAATTAATATGTGACAAATAATATTGAATTTATGATCAAATTATATGGAATTGTGACCTAAATATATTTAATTAATAAAATATATNATTTGAAATTTTAAACATAATCTCTTAAATTTGAATTGGTAAAATTAAACATCTTAGTTATGAAATCTTCCCTTATTTTTTCCATTCCGCGCAATTATTAAGCTTTTATTAAAAAATAGTTGATTGTTTGCTTATGAATTCATAAGTGTTGTAAATATTGAATTGATTGTTTCAAAATATAATAAAAAAATATTTGTGTATGATTAAATTCGGGGCTTATCTAAAACAGCTTTTAAAGCTGTTTCTTCTTCTTCTTCATTTTTTTTGGTCAAAAAATTCTTTTTTGATTTTAGCCAACCAGTGAATATTATACGCAAATGAACTTTTGACATTTAGAAAGTGCCTTTAGACTTTGGGAAATTGTTTATAAAGAGTATATGCAAGTTGTGAAAGTAAGTACTACTTGTATATTTTATGATAATATGTGAAGTACAAGCGATTTTAACTTTTAATAAATTACATATTGAATAAAGATAAACTAGATATGACAATAAAGCAAGACAACCATTATGATTCCCAACCCTTTCAAGAATTTTCAAGAAGAGAGGCCAAATTAAAGAAAAAAATCCCCATTTAATCTCATGTTTAACTAATTAATTATTTTTTTCATATTATTATCTATATTTTAAAATATAATTTAATTAAAAGCATAAAAATAAAATGAAATAATTTCGGGACAAGGATCAAGATCCTGTCCTCACCCATTTACTATTAGGGGAGGGAATTTCCCCACCTATTCGAGTAAAATATAAATCAACATAAGTAATGAACTACTCTTTTTAACAAAGTTAATCTTTTAAAACGAAATCTCAAGTCTTGTTATTAAATGCAAAAGGACCGATCATAAAAATTTATAAAAAAATGAAAGGGATAGATTATATGCATTAACTCCGCCTACCGTGTTCAATTTTAACTCTATTCATGTTTGATCATAGCCGATCTTGAGATACTTTACTAGTATTTTGAATTCATTTTTTTTTTTTGAAGAGACTAATGTTATTATGCATAATTGGTGTCAAGTATCAGTTTAGATGTCAATTGTATAATATTAAAGGTATCTTTACTTAAATGTAATGTCAAGCAATTTATTTAATTGATCATATCAAGTGTAACTACTTAAATTAGTTGTTTAGCATAGTTGGCATTGGATAGCGTTGTTCTTTTGAAAATTTTAGAGCCAGGACACTCCCTATCAAAGGGCCTTTACCTGGCCCTAGAAAAAAGTGAAAATTATAGCCTCTATTTGGTATCACTAAAAATGTTGATTAAAATCTAAATTAAAGTTAATAATTAATTTTAACAACATATTTCATATGATCACAATTTTTTAACCACACATTCCATCAACTTTTATTAAAATTTATTAAAAATCTATTTTTAATCTTTACCAAACATGGGTATAATGTAATTGAGGGAAACCAAGAGCTGGAGCTTTTTTTATGCCACATATTTGACTGCAATTTTACAGATACATACCCAGACATGCACAAAATCATGTTTTCTAACTATCTAGTTAGCTTGTCATAGCAATCTAAGTCATTGCTAGATGAATAGCATTGATACTACCAAAAATCAGTCATTGCTAGATGAATAGCATTGATACTACCAAAAATCATATATTGCCCCGCCTAGATAAATTTGAAAAGTCAAGATGAGGATGACCACGAACAAGCACTCCTAACATGGATGACCTTAAAATGATTGAGGTAAAACTCTAAAAAATATCATGTGTTACTTCCTAATACTTGTAAAAGACTTCGAGATTGGATCTCATCACTCCTCCGATACAAAAATTAGCCAGGGAGGAAAGGAAACAAATATGTAGAAAGTGGTAGAGTAGGGATGACAATGGGGCGGGTCATGATCGGAAGAGTCATTCCCGTTCTCTTATCTGCTAGGTATTTTTGTCATATTGTCCCGTTTTCATACCCAGTTAAGGCATGGCGGGGTGAGATCGAATGGCTATGATTGAAATAGGATGAAATCAATTGCTTTTTTGAGCATTGGATTTGTTGTAATGCCAAAAATGCCAAACATCACAAGAGATTATGAATCTGTATATCAAAAAAGTAATTGCTTTGCATATAACTTTTGTTGATATCCGACTGCGACCTCATTAAATACAGTTTGTTATATGTATTAAGCTCATGCTAAATTAAGGTCGGGTATTTGAGGCCAGCTCGTACTAATGATCGCCGTTATTTTGAGGAGACATAATGATTGGAGATTCCTTACACGATGTCAAAACGTCTAATCATTCAGTTACATTTGGACAAACTCATGTCAGCACCTCCTAATTCTACCAATCATATGTTATAGCTTCATTCCCTAATTAGTTGATTAATTACCGAGGGCCACATGCAAGATAGATTCATGATGACTTGCTGGAGCTGACCTTATCAACCAATCAAAATATGCTATTAACGTACCTCCTAAGCTCGACGTTGTACATCGATTTGACAGCAACCAATCAGGACAAACCATTAGCATGAGTTCTCAGCTCAGTACTGTAGCTGATAAGACAGGAACACAATGTATACATGCTTGTCCTTCCTTATAAAAAGGAGGATGGTATCCTCCAGAGAGGGGACAACGCTTGACACTTAAAATATCTCATTTGAAATGAAAGAAAAAAGCATGTGGTTTACTCTTGTAATTTATAAGTCATTACCAATAAAAATCATCATTTACATTCTAAGTTGGCTCGAATTTTGTTAATAGAGTTTTCGACGTCAACAACTTTAGCTTGGAGTTTTTGTGCATCTATCTACCTCTTGGTACTTTTTCATCCTAGCTGAAATTTTGAAATTACGCCTTGTTTGTTGGGGATTTAAGTAAAAATTTTGGTAAATCTTGATAAAATATGTGATTGAACGGATCTCATAAAATGTATAATTAAAATTAGTTATTAACTTTCTGTTTAATTAAAATCTTGATTTTAATCCCCACCAAACATGAGTTATAAGTTGTAAATATGCAGCTCATTTAAATTTAATAATAGTCTAGGGAAGACTTGATAAATTTTGGAAAAGTCATATTAGTTTTGTTTGATTTGTAATTAGATGTAAATCTGTTTGTCGCTTCAGATCACAATTACATTGGATCAAGACACTTGCTGTTGGGATTACTTCGTGAATATGAAGGTGTGACGACTTGTTGTTCATGAGAATTTAGATGTTAAAGTAAGCAATATTCGTACATGGTGGTAACTGTACATGCTGTCTAATATATTTTTATGATTTTATTGATTAATTTACTTTTGTAACCTAGACGAAGATGATATGGCATGCTCAATTCGCTAGTTATGAAATAAGGCCAACTTTTACTTTTCGATTGATAGATTTTGAGCAAGCATTTATTAAAAAGATCACATGCTAAGCTCCTGTTTGGTGTGGTTTAAAATTCAAATCTTAATTTAAATTAAATTCAACAATTAATGTTAAATCACATATTTCATAGGATTCATAACTTTTCAGCAATACATTTCATCAATTTTTATGAAAATCTACTAAAAATCTGATTTTGAGACTATGTGATTAAAAAGTTGGGAAATTTTTTGAATTTATATATATAATATTTTATTGTGTGAATGTGTAGTTGAAAACGAGTATATAAAAAAAAGAGTTTTAAAAGAATGGAAGACAAACAATGACTTAATTGAGATATGCTCAATGTTCTAAATGACGCGAGGCGTGACGCTTTCCCTATGCACTAATTTACCGATCAACGAAAGTGTTGAATGCTTTTAGGTGCACCTAGGCTCGCTTAGGCATGCCTCGGCACACATTATTATTATTATTATTATTATTATTATTATTATTATTATTATTATTATTGTTGTTGTTGTTGTTGTTGTTATTGTTATTATTATTGAGAATTAATCGTGAGGCTTTTAACTTTCAAATCCCTTGTTCTTCATTGAGCAATTACGAACTTATCAAAAATCGATTTCTTGTGGCATTCAACATCCGGGCTAAATTCATAAGTCGTGTAATCAAGATATCAACATATTGTCGGAATTGCGTTTGTTGCTTGGTTCATTAATTTTTGGTCGAATCCAAAACCTCAATTTATTGGCTTTCTTGTGTTTGTTTTAATCTCNTTAACCACACAATCTTCCATCAACTATTATTCAAAAAAAAAAAAAATTCACCCAAAATGGGTGTCAAACAGGGGCTAAATCTTTTAATTAATTGACGCGCGTATCCCGTAAAATAAGTATTTTAAATTTGGGATTATCTCAACTTCCTTTATCATTTGAACCCCCTTTCTTATCAAGTACAATCTCCACATCATTAACGCTTAATCTCCACGATTATTATACATTTTGCTTTTATAAATCTTCAACTTCCGGTGGCTTCGACCATATATTATCATCCTCCTACTAAATAAAAATATTTTTATCTTCTTTGTAAGAGTTGTACAATCTGAAATCGAAGGGTTAAATTGAAGGGTGAGATTAAGGGGAAGAAGATAGTGGAGACGCCATATAGAGGAAATAAAAGAAAGCCAAAGGAAAGTCCCAAGAAAACGCCATTAGAAAGGCAAAAATCTTCTGAATCAGGTAGAAACAGTCCGCCAAGTAGGTATTTTCAATTTTTTCTTTTTTTATTATTCATTTGTGACCTTTATTCGGTTAGAAATTAGTATCCAAGGAAATGTGGGGGTTTCTATTTGAAAGTTCTAAATTATAGAATGATTTATGACCTATAATAGGCCGTATGTGACATGTCAATCCAAATGTGATCGAGATTATTATGAATTTGTGACATGATCACATACATTGCATGTGTGACCTTATTTGCACGATGATATACGATTATATGTATCTATGACCTCATTTACATATTTGTCTGAGATTCTATATGTCTATAACTTGATTTAGTCTAATATTTCCTTTGAAAGTGATGTTTATGGATCTGTGACCTGATTGCATTCAATTCTCTGTATTTGTAACATTAAATGCATGATTATATACGATTATACGTATCTGTGACCTATTTCCTTTTTGTCTGTGGCCTGACTTATTATAATTTTTGAATATGTGATCAGATTGAAAACTATTATATGTAATCTAATTTACAGTCCTGTCTACCATTTTTTGTATATGTGACCTCGTTTATTCTACTAATAGTTGACAGATATGATTTTAACATTGTTTTCATGTAAACACGTGATGCAGGTGTGGAAATTCATCATACCACAAGATAGTTGGTTTCCTGGAAAAATTACAACTTCAGTGACAAAAGGTGTTCTAATGAACCTAAAAACATATCTAAGTGAAGCCCAACGACATATACTCATGGGACATGCTTTGCGCAATTTTTAGAATGCCGTGAAATTGTGGTTCAACTACAATTGTTACATTACTTTTTGCTTAGGCTGGTGCATCAACCAAATGAAAATGAAATATGGTTTTTTATATTGGGTGGATTTGTTAGTTTTTCTCTGGTCGAGTTCTATTTAGTGACAAGATTGAGATGCTCTGGAAATGGTGATATATATACACTTGAAAATACTCCTTCACGTTTAAAGAAAAAAAAATTTTAGTCAACTAAAGATTGTGACACATGAAGATATTAGGGATGCATTTATATCAACCTAAGGATGTTGTTGAAGTCCTTATAGACCAAGACATCTCAATGCTTGGAGCTCTGTATTTTATTAAATTTTACCTATTTCCAAGAGATTACAAGAAGGTTGTCAATCACTACTTGTTTGTACTTGTTGAAATTTTTTTGCAATGGACATGTTCCCATTGGGGAATACTCTTTTTAATACTACCCGAATGCATTGAGAGATGGTCTAAGTAAGAAGACAAGCAATTATAGGTTAAGAGGTCTATTGGTAGCCTTTCAAGTTTGGATATACGAGACGATTCCTAGTTTAGCTGGAACTGTTGTCACAAGGTTGTTTAGAATGCACACTTGAATCGGGAACTGGATGGCAGATGAGCACCCATCCGCTTCTAAACTTGAAGGATCTGAATGCTTTTCAAACCTTGATGTAATCTTTCAAATATATTGAATTACTTGTGCAGTATTTTGTCTATCGTTAACAATATTTTTTTCTAACAATCTTATTGAACGACAGATTCAGATATGTAACCTGGACCCATCGGACACTAAGATGGAAATACCGTATATGAATGAGGTCCAATATATCTGACCAGTTCAACAAGATAATATACGCAACTATCGGAGAAAGAAAAGTAGGATGGAAAGTTCAGTTGATCGTGCGGGAAAAAGTGGAAAGCCGTACTAGTCACGCTATTGTCTGTGAAGATGATGATGACTTCGTTGATCTCCTACTGAGATGGCAAGAGACATCTTTCCATGTAAATTCTTCAATAGATGAGGGTACATCAGCGGACCCTCATGATCCGCAAGAACTGCATTCAGCTATATTGCCTCCAGATGACATAAGTTATTATTGAGGTTCATATCATCCATACAGTAATTTTTGTAATTCATTTAAGTTACAATCTAATTTTTATCATAGTTCACATGTCATAGTCACCATATTCAAGTCACGTCTGTTAATGGGCATACCATATGTTAACCTGCATTGGCAAATTAATGCTTGATATCTATCACATTTTACACTGTATATGTCACTATTTTATTTTCACAATTTAAAGGTGGTTGAGAAATTGAGAAAAGAGTTCAGTATGCAAATATTTGAACTACATTCAAAGAACGAAGTTTTCAATGCGCAGCTCGATGACATGAAGTCACAGATTTCATCTCTAAAGGACGAACAGATCTTGAAGATGAATCAGATTGTCCAAATGTAGAGTGAAATTAGAAGTGACGTGTTGGACATCAGGACAAACATGAAGTTTTTTTCTGAATCTGCATCTGCTATGATTTCTAGTTCAATTGAAGAGATTTTGAAAAAAAAAATAGTAATAAATCGAAAGATCATGTAGTTGGAGATGTAGAAGCTCGTATAGTTTGAGAGTCTCAAAAGCCTGATGAACAACTTATTTACAACCTTTTTGAATGATATACAGTGTCATTTGACATTTGTTCCAATTTCAAGCTAAAATTGTGGGAACAAATGTGGTTAGGAAGGGTAAGGGTAAGATGGACCCTTATGATGATCTTGAGTTCTCATACAGTATTTATACAGTATTCAAGCTTCCTCATTCGATTTGGATGTCAGATCTACACAACTCGACCTGCCTGATCAATTCAAATCCAAAGAAATTCAGAAGCATGTTGACTCCGTTATAGCTGATGACGTGCAGGTCACAAATTTGAACTGTTATTAGGTCACAAATCACACAGGTCACATATATACTTGTAGATCAATAATTGTTGATGTTTACTATTACAATAATATAAATAGATCACCGAGGATAATACAGTCTCTATTTGTCGCTGGCGAAAGAAAATTATTCAAACATTCAAATAGTGATGTGGTTTTAGAACATTATAATGGTCATGTCGAAAATGTCAACATCACTTCATTCTAGAGTTGGTTTAAGAGAGGATACAAACCTATAAATAAGTACATACATTTTTTTATTTCTGAATGTTGTTTAAGAACTCATTGTAACACAAAACTTATGATTTATGTTACCTTTACGGGAAAATATTTAATGATGCTGATGATCGTATCAATCCTGCATTTCTTATTGGTTCGTTCCTAGTGGGACATAAAATGTGATTCTATGAGCTTGTCAACTTAGAGTCTTTATTGAGTAGCACGGTATGATCATATTTATATATCTATAGTCACGGATTTTATTCAGAGGTCACATACCATTTACATTGGTCACATACCATATGCAAATTGACACATTTTAGTGAATACATGTCTCATATCATTTAAAATGGTCACATACCATCTGCAAATTTACACAGTTTAGTGAACTGAGGTCACAGATCTTACTGAATAACATTTGACAAAGCATGACATCTTAATACTTTTTATATTTTTATTACGACATCACATCGATGTGTGTTTTTACTATATCTGCCAGTTGGCTAGGCACGAGAAGAACATCAAGTTGAAAGCTATGATGATTGACTCATGGTTCCAGATGAAGCTCAAAAACATATACTTTAAATTCAAGCAATATCCTACTGTATTGCTATTAGAGTCCAGTTTGATTAATGTTGTTACAAATGGTAATTTGCATTTGAGCTCTCCTTATACTAGTGTAGAATTTGTTTTTATGCCAATTAAACCAACGAACAAAGTACATTGGATGCTTGTTGTCCTTGAATTCAGTTTTCATAAATTGTATGTGTTCAATTCTACTGGGAAGACTACCGAGACATAATAGTTCGTATTGGGATTGAAATATTTGTCAAAATTATTCATTGCCTAATGAACATAGTGGGACTTCGAAAAAAAAATATTGACTACCACATAGATGATTGCATAGTCTTGAGGTTGATGAAAATAACCTTCCGCAACAAAAGAATGGGCAAGCGTGACCATTTTTCCTAGGATAAAGCAATTAGATAAATTTCATACCTAATAAATTATGTTATGTTTTTGTTCAGGCATGATTGCGACATTTTCACGATCAAATATGTCGAATACTTGCTCCACGACAATAAAGATTCCATGCCAATGAAATTTGACGCTAGGAGAACTAAGCTCGACATAGCATTATGGCTATATAAATATCGAGGAATATACAAACCTATAAAGGAGGAGGGGATTGTCATTGAGTGATGATTAAAAATGTATTCGAAATTCAAGATAATGAAGGGATTTTGTAAAGTTTCTGAATATTGGCCTCTTTTTATTTTTCCTTTCTAGTAGTTTGTGTGATGGAACTAGTTGTAATTGATGTGAAATTGTGGTTGTACATTAACACGTTGGAAAATTGTTTAGTTTAGCATTTGATCAATTCTGATGCCATTTTCATTTGAGCATGTCTGATCTGATGTTTTTTGTTTGGTCACAGGAATTTAATATGTTAAATAATTGTTGTGTCGTGTTTTATTTACAGTTTGTTAAATGTAAATGACTTCTGTGTCAAATAACAAAACTTATATATATAGGTCACAGACTATAGTACATTAATCATATAAGTTCTTCATTAGGTCACATATTATACCAATTACATGACACATGTCACGGGTAATTTAATAGATCACTAACTATTGTCATATGTCCCAGGTAAGTATTTAATCTGCACAGGTCATAGGTAATTTAATAGGTCACTAACTGTTTTCAGATGGTCACATATACCTACACAGGTTTTCGAAACAATTGCAAAATTGTTTGTAAAAGTCACTGACTATAATAAATAGTCTCATATTTAGGTCATTAGGTCACATTTTCTACATTTCTTAAATTACATGTTATACAACATACTTGACCATGTAGAGGTTAAATAATTAATCTGTACAGGTAACAAATAATTGTATATGTCACAGCTTATAATTTGATGGTCACAGTTGGCATGATGCATAGTAATCTCTCCACACGCGACATTCTACTCTATTAGTCACTTATCATAATATCAAATTACAGATTCTGCATCCTAAGTCACATGGAATTAATTGTACCACTATTATTTCAATGAATATTTCATGTAAAGTAAAATGATATACCCAATTTATGAAACGTTAAAGACAATTGAAAAATAGTGATTTGTCTATGGTCTAACTGTGTCATCGACTGTTTTGCTATTCTTGGGTGTTTGTCATTGCTTAATTTTGGCTTAATGGAACCAAACTACTGTATCTTCTGTGGTTGTGACCATGTCCACCACAAGTCCACATTTGATAGTTGGTTTCCCTTAACTGGATGACCTTATCTTCTTTTCAGCAGATCTTCTAGAACTCCTCTTTTGATTATGAGCTAATACAATTGTGTCTTGCACTTCTCCAGGCGTTGTCCATTCAGTTGGATTTCCAACTAAAAATATGGAATTTTGGTATGCATTCATGTATGTCTCTTTTGTATAATAATAAAAACAATAATCATAAGGATCCCTCTTAGTATTTGCAATCACAACTAGTGTGTGTAGACATGGAAATAGGTCAACTTGAATCATCCTGCATGTACATGATCGTTGATCTATATCTACAACAAAAGACGAGTATTCACCACTGACTAAAAACATTGCTTAGTTTACAAGAGATACCTGGAAGAAATTTCAAAAATCATACATATGTCAAGACACATAAATAAAGTGCAGGTCACAGAACATAATCTTCAAGTCCTAGGTATATATTTCATTTATCAAATAACTAAGTTACCCACAAGTTCTTCAAATATGTGCTCATTTTTCTCATTAGTTTCTCTTACTTGGTCGACTACGAACAACCTCGTGAAGATGTCACGTGCATCGTAACTATGATTACAGAACCAAGTTGGTATAGTTTGTCTCAAAGATTCTAGTAAGGATAAAACCAGGTAATTATTAGCTATCTTTGTAACTATATTGACCGATTCTATTGTATTTGATGTCATTGTAGAATATCGGTTTATTGACATGTAGAATCGTGACCACTTTTCAAGTCCAACATCCTCCTACAAACATATGTTACGTTGATTAATAGCATATAAATTAAATTTGTGGCCATTTTCATGTACGCAAAATGTAATTGAAAGTAGTACATCATCAGGTAACCCATAATCTTATCATTCATCATGTCAAGCTGGTGCATGTTATATTCAAATTTTGCTAATGTATACGCGCAAATAGTCGAATTGAAAGCTTGTGCTATGTTGTAACCTGATTTACCGTAATACGATTTTAGGCTTTGTAGCAAATGATACGAAAAAATCCCATGATAGGTTCCTGGATAGACACGTTCTATTGCATTCTTGGTAGTGTTGTGGCGATCTGACACAAAATACAATCATTTTCTATAACCATAAGTCTTTTTCAAGTTCTTGACGAAGCATGTTCAAGATCTATAATTCTCATTATTTCCAATTCCGAACTCGAAAATGAAAATTGCTGCTATTTGCATCATGTGTACACACTGTGAAGAAAGTACCACCATAATGTTCATTCAAATAAGTGACATCTACCACAATCACAGGCCTACAATGTTTCCATTCTTGAATTGATGCACCAAGCGTCATGAAACAGTATTGGAACCTACTGTGACTATCAAGCTCCAACCATGTGACTATGCCAGGATTTCTTTGTTGAAGCATGTAAATTTCGGTAGGTAACTTACCGAATGAATCAGTTGGATCACCCTTAATCATTTTCAAGGTTTGTTCCCAAGATCTCCAAGCCTTAGAATAGTTCATAAAGACTCCATAAGTATGCAAGATATCACAACATATATCATTTGAAGTGTATATAGCATGTGATGATGTGTACTTGTACTTGATGCTAGATGACACGGCCTTAGTTGATAATTACCTGTGAGATCCTAATATTATGTTTAAGCCACACATGTGAACATCAATAATCTTTCTAATCTTAAATGGACCCACTTTACCCTCACTTTGACAATCTACATATCCAACTACACTCATCATGTAAACACTTGACAACATACTCCTTCATATCCGATCAAACAACCATTAACTTAAACATGTTATGTATTGCCAAAAAAAAAAAAGCTCAATTTCAAAATCCCCTTATCACGAAAGATCCTTCTTTCTTCTACCTCTCTAGCATCAGTGATATTTATAGTTGTGACTTCTTGTTCAAATATGTGACCTGCTGGATGCATCACATATGTCTGATGCCACATCCTGTAATGAAAACAACTCTCCAATGTTTGTACTTCAGTTGGAACCGTAATAGTTTGTTGCTCAATTTCTATGGTTGTAACATCAATGCTTAACGAGTATTTAGAAGGGTCACGACTCATACCCTTTAGCGTAATATAAGATAGTACATCACTATCACTTCTTATTCTTACAGGAGGCAAATCATTGTTCAATACATACTTTATTGTGACGGCTATTAGTAGGATCCAAACTGAACTAGATCATAATGGTATCCACCACAAGCTTAGTATAAGTGCAATTACGATCCAGCAAAACCCAACAATAATTGTGATTCATTCAAAAAACTATACGCTCACATACACAATTTCTACAGTTTAAAAAATATAGTATCGTTACAAATATGAATTCATGCAGTTCACAATGTAACTACGGGCCACAATATGAATTCATGAACGTCACACAGAATTATCCACGATATTATAAATATGGTATGAATGTAATGTATGTCACAGATTTAAATGTATCAAGACACATTTTATTTCACATATGTCACAATTTGTCTTGATAGTCTATTAAAAACTAGTGTCAAAGTTTATTGCAACAGGCCACATGATTAGATTCTCGGTTACAAATTATCATATACATAGTTCACATCACTATTTTTAATATAACTTAGTTGCTGTACATGTGTACTCATAGTTATAGAGGTGATTTCACACAAACAAATTTCAGGTCACATATATATGCATACACTATTAACATTTCAATGATTAGTTAAATAACAAACTCATATATGGTGATCACGTGTTTTAATTTTGCAGTCAAATATATTGAATTCAAGTCGCAGACTTGTGCATTTTCATAATATTTAAGTACACATGTGTGAGCAATTAGATGAATTCTATAAACGTTGACCATACTACAATCAACAATGCACTTGTTTTTTTAGAAACAAAAGTAAAATCACAGAGCATGATATACCAATTGCAATGAATGAATGTAGTAATTTGTTAAAAACGTGTCACAAACGTAAAATTCAATCACATAGCATGACATAACGATGGTAACAGATATATTCAATTTTCGTCACAAATTGGAATCTTCAATTGAGACTTCAACAAACTTCTGAACTACTTACAAAAATACAATACGGAACGGCAATAACTCTGTTAAACTATGATGAGAAGATTCAATTTGTGAACCTTTGAATTGTGACCTGAAACGTCAATTCCACCGTCAATGAGTCCGTCTACAAAAGGTAATTGCACGCTTGATTTCAGAAAACTAATTTAACAGAATACATATAATACCTAACTTTTGAATTTTGGAAATGTATGATCTGAAAAATGATTTGTGCATAGTTAATATCTTATTTATGATGTTTTTCCTAAATTTTTCAACTTTTAAGCCAATATATTGAAAGGCCCAAAAATTTGCATATCCACTCATTGGTCCACTAATTTATAGAGGGCAACTCCAAGCTTTTTTTTTTTTGTAAACTTTTGAAGTGGAATAAGAAAACCTTTGGTTTGGCTTTGTACATTGTATCTTTGGTTTGACTGTAATGTATTGTATATTTAATTTGAAAAACTCTCCAAATATTTCAATTAACACTACTATAGTATATCTTGTATATTATTCGAAAATATATTTATTTTGTTAAGCTTTTAAAAAATATTAAAATAAAAAAACGCATTTTTAC
>CAIGRB010111097.1:0-14304 GCA_903798255.1 Fraxinus quadrangulata
TTAAAATCATAATCTAATTAAAATCATGAAAATTAAGTGCTAATACTAATTAAAGACTAAACGAATTATAATTTAAAATACAATACATCGTGAAATTGACTAATTAAAGAAAATCACCAATATTCAATCTCCATCATTCTCCTTTGATTGACGAAGATTCATCCTTGAATCTTGTATCGTGATATCATCCAAAATCTTTTGATAATGGTAATTTACTCGGTAAATTTCCAAGGCATACAAAAGAAAACTCTTTGAATGAAACTTCGAACTATAACAAGTATCTCAAGATCCATAAACTCTCGTGTGGCACTTAAAACCAAGCATGATTTATTTGGATCACCTATAAGAGATATATACATCTGGTTCTTCAAAGAAAATAGGTGAAATGTCATAACTGTCACCACATAAATTCATACATTCTTCAATTTCTTCATAGAATATAGAGGATTCATTGTAACTTTCATTATCTAATTCACAAATCCCTCTATTTCTTCATCAAGGATATGAGGACTTTTGTAACTGAAATCCAAAGATTATTCAACTTTTTTTGTCGAAACTTGATAGACCATCGTAATCATCACCCACATCTATGTCCATCGACTTTTTTGGATCAAAAGGAACAAAAAGATTGCCATCATACATCACAACTTTTGTCATTGAATTCCACGAACATTATCGAGAACGAACTTGGCTCTGATATCAAGTGATGTAGTGCGACAGAAGTGATAAAAATAAATATGAACGGATACGTAATTGAAATTCCATTTATTTCTAACGAATACCGAAACTCGACCACCTTCTATTTTTTGTTGATTCCTAAGAATACCAAAATCAATGCATCAAATTCCTCGATTCACACATATAATTGGACTTGCCAATTTTTAAATATCAAATACGAGAATTTAAGAAATTGAATAAAATATCAACAATTCAAATTTCAATTTAGATTTAACTCAATTCAATTAATCGTCATAAGACTTACAACTCATATTCAAAGTAATAAATAAATTCTGGATAATAACTAAACTTTCATATAACGACTAATTTTAGATAATGATAAAATTAAAGATAATGACTAATTCTATGGAATTAAAATCCTGATCTAATTAAAAATATGAAAAATAAGAGTCCTAATACTAATTAAAGACTAACAAGGTGTCATCAACTATGATTTTGATGGATTTTAAAATATTATAAATCCTAATAAATTTCGTGAATTTGAATAGATTTCCACAAAATTTCCACAAATTCCATAAGAATCTTGTCAAATATGGTGAAATTTTAAAAGATTTGGTTATATGTATTTTTAAGCTTCAAATCCATTCAAATCTTTTTAAATCCCTTTATTAACGAAATCTATATAAATTCACTAATTATTGAAAATACCTAAATTTTAAAAGATTTTATTGAATTTTATTAAAATCTCAATTGAGGATACATAAATTTAGAAAGATTTTTAAAATCCATCACAATCTCAATTGAAGATACTTCCAAAAACTAATTATAACTTAAAATACAATACATCGATAAATTTGATTAAATTAAATTAAAGTCAATATTCAATCTACAACACTAACGCATACCAAACACCTAAAATAATAAATATTATAATTATTTGACAATAATTCATACATTTAGATAACTTTCAAGTTTTCAAATGTTAGATAATTGAAAATTAAAAGCACAAGATCCTTTGGGAGTTAAATGGGCCCAAGAACTCATCCACCCAATTAACAATCTTGCTTGGTGTACATCATAGTGTACACTCCGCCACGTGTCAAGCTACCATTTGACAGTTAAAAAAAAGATTTTTCACCAATCACATCTTACCAACAAGAATGATGTACAAAAATGATTTACAAGTGGCTTTATTCCCTAATTAAATGCCTAGGCATTAGCTCTTAAGTCCAAGAAATATCTCTAAAAATTGGAATAAAAAATGAGCATGCCATTTAACACTTAGGACCTCAATATGCGGTCAGTAAAAGAGTACTTGACCACTTTTATTCACACTTTGCCTACATACGAGGCGTTTGAAAATATGTACTGATTAAGCAATGTCTTTTCACGCCTTTTGTAGAACGTTGATAAAGGAATCCAGATACTATTTGCTTCAAACCCTTAATAAAAATAAATTAATTTTTATCCAATCTTATACGAGGTGTCAAACATGTACTTCATATAATATTGTCCATTGTATATAGCTTACAGGAGTGTCAAAGTATAATCAATCAATCACCCTTAACTTTGATGGTGGGCACTTAACACAATCCAACATCAACACCCCACAAAGTACAATGACATATATAATTGATCGCAACATTCCTTCTTCAAGTAGAAAGAATTCAATAAAAAACTGAATTGAGAGCTTAATAACCAAAAGAAGATGATGAGATTTCATTCAATGGAAGATGAGATTTCATTCAATGCTTTATAAAGTGCAATGGCTGCCAATATATACAAAATGCTGGAGTGGTGAGCAAGTAAAAGAGATACAATGTGCATGTGAAGAATCAATACAGTTACAACAATAAATTATGGTCCCATAAGTGTACAATCATCTCACAACATGTAGCATGAATATTCCAGTACGCCTACATTGGAGTGTGTTCATCAACTAATTTTATAGTTACTCGTATACATTTTAACATCATCCCTCAATCTATTATTTCCAAGCTTGTCTTTAAGAAACAAGAACCTGGAATGAGCAAGGGATTTGGTTAACAAATCTGCAGTTTGATCTGATGATGGAATGTATTGTATCTTTAACTCTTCTTCAAAAACTTTATCTGTAACAAAATATATATCTAGTTCAATGTGTTTAGTTCGAGCATGATAAACTGGATTAGGAGTTAATGCAGTGGTACTTAGATTATCACACCACTGAATATGAGGTGAAGCAGGCTGTAGTTTGATTTCTTTAAGCAGCGACTCAACCCAAGTTATCTTAGCAGAGGCTTGTGCTAGTGCTTTGTACTCTGATTCAGCACTTGACCTTGCCTCCACCTGTTGTTTCATTGAAGATCAGGCCACCAAGGTATCTCCTAGATAGACACAGTAGCCGGCTATTGATCTTTTGTCACCAGGACACGATGCCCAATCAGCATCAGCAAACCCCATGATGTTCATTCTGTCACTCTTTTGGATCCATAGACCTTGTTCAATTGTACCCTTTAGATATCTGAAAATTCTCTTTACTGCCTTCCAATGAATGTCTGAAGGAGTTTGTAGAAATTGGCTCAACTTATTTACTACAAAACTTATATCAGGTCGAGTATGTGCAAGGTATTGAAGTCCACTTATTGCACTTCTGTATGAGAATGGATCCGCCATTTTCTCACCTTCATTTTTGGAGATGCACTTGCCTACCATCATAGGTGTTGTACAATGTTTAAGGTGCTCAAAATTAAACCTTTTTAGCAAGTCCTTTATGTACTTAACCTGAGTGAGACGCATTCTTGATTCATACCTCCTTACTTCAATTCTTAAGAATTGATGTAGTTCACCCATGTCCTTTAGTGTGAACCGTGTGTTCAGTTTCTCAATAAAGCCTTGCAGTACTTTGTGATCATTTCCAGTGATTACTATATCATCAACATATACCAAGTAGAAAATTACTTGCCTCTGATTCATATAAAAGAAAAAGGAGCTGTCTGTTTTGGACTTGGTAAACTTCCAATCTAAGAGAGTTCTTTCTAAGCTTTCATACCACGCTCTAGCGGCTTGTTTGAGTCCCTAGAGAGTCTTTTCAAGTCTGCAAACAAAAGTTGGATTGGCTCTGATGATGAAGCCTTCTGGTTGATTCATAAACACTACTTCGTTTAGCTTTCCATTCAGGAAGGCGTTGTTGATATCAACTTCTCTGACACTCCAACCCTTTGAGATAGCAAGTAACATAATTATTCTTAGAGTAGAAGCCTTAATTACTGGACTAAATGTTTCATAGTGGTCAACACTTGAAGTTTGTAGGAACCCTTCTGTAACAAGTATTTCCTTAAAATACTTTCCATTCAATGTCACGTTTAAGTCTGAATAACCATTTGTTTTTTATCACCTTCTGATTGACCAAAGGTGGTACCAATTTCCAAGTTTTGTTCTTTATCAGGGCTTTGTACTCATCCTCCATAGCTCATCTCTAGTTCTTATTGGACAAAGCTTCAAGAATATCATTTGATTCAGTCTTGTTTAGCTCCATTTTGTATTCTTTGCAAAAGGTTGTGTATACTTTTGATTTGAAGATACTAGCTTTGCTTCTAGTAATCATAGGATGCTCAACACTCTGTCTTCTCGATTCTATCTCTCCTTGATTTGCCTCAACATTTAGCTCAATTTGCTCTGCCTCATCACTTATAGTACCTTCTTGAGTTTTCCTTTCAATGTATCCATGTCTAGTTTCTGAATTTTCATTCTCATTTACTTATAGTGCCTCAATTTTCACCGCCTCTAGTGGATCTGTACTGTGAGGTGTTGTTAGTTGATTTGAATCAGCATGAATTATATCAGATTAACAAGTTTTATCAAGATTAAGAGGAATGTTAAGTGGTAAGTATTGAACAATAGTTTCAGGTTTTTGTGAGTGACTACTTTTATTGAGAAAACCTGACTGAAATGGAAATTTCTTTTCATTGAAGACAACATGGCTGGATAGGTAAACTTTACCAGTTGAACTAAGACACCTGTAACCTTTATGTAAATTACTAAAGCCAAGGAAAACAAATTTTTTGGAATGAAAACTGAATGTTGGTAAGGTCGTAGACAGGTAAAGCAAGTACATCCAAACACTTTAAGTGACTTGTAGTTTGTTTGCTCATCATTTAGAACTTGATAATGTGACTTCATTTGAAGAACATGTGTAGGTAATTTGTTAATGAGGTAAGTGGCTGTGTGAAATGACTCCCACCAATAATGCAAGGGCATGTCAATCCCTGATTGTTGAGTTAATTCAGTAAATACTCTAAACTCACCTCCCCAATCAGATTGAAGTGTTTTAATTTTCCTGTTAAACTTGTTCTCAACTAGATTCTTGAATTGAATAAATGAGTTCAGGGCTTCTAATTTGTTTCTCATAGGGTATATCCATGTGTACCTATTGTAGTCATCTATGAACAGAATGTAATACTTGAAGCCAGAGGTTGACTGTAAAGGTGTTGGACCCCAAACATCCGTGTGAATCAAGTTAAGAGGGGCTGATGAGTGTGAGGTAGAAAGTTTAAAAGGTAAGGAATGTGCTTTGCCAAGTTAACAGGCATCACAAAAATGATTAACTTCATTTACATCAAGTTTTTCATTACAGAGTTTAAGCACTTGAGACATCACAGAACCTGAAAGATGTCCAAGTCTCATGTGCCACAATTTCAATTTAGACTCATTCTCTGCTACACTTCTGGACTGAACAATAAAAGCTGAAGTGTTAGACTTATTTGAGTGGACTGACTTTGAAAAAGGAAACCTATTACCTTGATCTGGGAGTTCAATTTGATACAGTCCATCCTTAGTTTTCCCTTCCAGCAGCACCTCATTCGTCTCTTTTTCCTTAACAACACAAAAATTAGAATAAAATTCCATAAATACACCATTGTCATATGTTGATTGTGAAACACTTAACATATTCTTCTTGATTGAAGGTACTAGTAACACGTTACTAAGAACCAGTGATTTGTTGTTTTGTGTTCCAATGTGATTTGTGCTGTGCTAATGTGAGAGATACGAAGTTTGTTACCATTACCAACAACAAGACTTTCCTTACCACCATATTCATGTGCCTCAATTAGATTGCCCTTATTAGATGTGACATGATTACTGGCACCTGAATCTTCAAACCAAGCTGGATCTACAATAGTCCTAGAAGAGGTTATAAAAGCAGATGGTTTTGGGGAGTTATTTTGATAGTGGTGATCAGGTTTGGTACCCATATACCTCTCATCAAAACGGTTAAAACATTTTACTGCTGAATGATTGTTCATCCCACAGATCTGGCACAGACCTTTACTTACAAATTGTTTGCCTCATCTACTTCTATTTTTGCCTCCCATGTAGTTGTTACTTCTTCTACCATAGCTAAACCTTCTTCCTCTGTTAGTATTTGAACTGTGAATGAAATTAGTTGATGTTTCACTTAAGTTGACTGAGGCCATACCATTTTTTAGAGTACTAAGGTGTTCAACTCCGCTCTCATAAGTCATGAGCACAGATTGCAATTCATGCCAGGAGATGGACTCTCTGCTGTTAATTTGAACTACTATATGGGTATACTCTTCATCCAATCCATCTAGCACTTGACTAACAAGATCACTATGAGGGATGATCTTACCAGTAATTTCATGGTTGTTTGCTAGTTGTTTGATTGTGTTAAGATATTGATCAACACTCATTGCTCCCTTCCTAGTTCTTTGAAGTTCACTAACGAGGAAAGTAACCCTTGATTTGTTCATGGCTCCAAAGCTTTCCTGAATAGCATTCCAAAGATCACAGGATTTGGATGATCCCATTACTCTCATTGCAATTTCTGGTGTCATTGATGAATACAACCAACACATCAATAGTTGATCAGTTGACATCCACTTTCCATATTCAAGATTAGGAGCCATTTCAACTGTAACTCCAGTAGAACCAGCAGTTTGTGAACTCTGTGGGACAACTTCTGGTTCCTGTGATGAAACCTTCCAGATTGTGTCATTTGATGATGTGCATAATCATGTTCTTCTACAATAGAAAATTGTTCATGTCAAGCCTCACTGGTGGAACTTGAGTTAGGCTTATCCCAAGTGATGACATCTGATTTCCTCCCAACATTGAAGGCATTAGTGTACTAGAAGCTGGCTGAGCTGATTGTGCGTTGTCGTTTGATTCGGTGTTAGCCATTGATGGCTTTGATACTAAGTTAGAATTCAATAAAAAACTGAATTGAGAGCTTAATAACCAGAAGAAGATGATGAGATTTCATTCAATTCTTTACAAAGTACAATGACAGCCAATTTATACAAAATGGTGGAGTGGTGATCAAGTAAAAGATATACAATGTCCACGTGAAGAATCAATACAATTATAACAATAAATTGTGGTCCCATAAGTGTACAATCAGCTCACAACCTGTAGCATGAATATTCCAGTACACACGTCTACATTGGAGTTTGTTAATCAGCTGATTTTATAGCTACTTGTATACATTTTAACATAGAAATTGAGGAAATTGCAAGAAATGACAACTTTCACATGATCATTTACAAAAAAATGTCCAAAATTTGTTCCATGTCCATTTATTAAAATTTAGACCAAAATACCCTCAATGAGAATTTCAAATTCCACCATGAAAACAAAATTATTCATATAATAATTATAAATTGTGTTAGCAAATAGAAATTTGACACACAATCTATACCACATATTTGAAAAAGTACAAATATCAATTCATGTATTGAATACTACATTCTCCTTAGAAGTGAGCCAATAACCACCAATTTTTTCACACTTTTTAGTTGGGTTTTGATTGAATCAGTTAGGGTTATGTATTTACCCATGAAAATCAATTCAAATTCGATTTTTACATAATTTTTAGTTTGGTTCTTTTGAAATGAGCTTGTTCAATTTGGGTGGTTTGCCAGTCAAACCCGACCCATCAAATTAAAAAAAAATCTTACAACAAAATATAACCTTGCGTGAAAAGTAGAAGCCAGAACCTGAAGCCCTAATCTCTCTCTTAACTCTGAAACTTTTCCACCTGAATCGTCGACGCCAATCGCCATTTTTCAGTTGCCTATGCCGATCGAGGGTCTCCCATAGCCATGTAGTGAATCCAATTTTTGCTTGAATCTCGTCGAAGTGTTCCAAAATTTACGATCAATTCTTGACATCCTTACAAAATTTTTATATCTTTTGGTGATGTCACTGTGAGATCTGATACTAAAAGGAAAAAAAATACATAACATATTTTCAATAATTTATTTGTATTGTGTTTATTAAAGAATTTAAACATGTATTTTTTTCTAATTCACTAATTTATTCAGATATAAGATTTTTCTTCTCTTCGTAAGCGTATTTCACAGGGTCAAATTAATGGTATTTTGTTGTGTGTGAACATCCCAGTAAATGGAGCCCAGAATAAAAATCTAATGGATGGAAGATAAATACGAAAAAGGTCCCTTGTTTTATTTGTGTTCGTAGTTGGTGATGAGTTCTAGAAAGTGAAATTTATAACTAATGAAAAACTCATTTGTTGTTTAAATTTTAATGAATTTCTCCAATATGTGTATAATTTATTTTTACTTGTAGTATGCTTATCCTCTTTTGTTGATCTATCGGAATACATTTAGCAGAAAACGTGAGAGTATGTATTAGACACATATACTCACTTATGTTGCAGCAGCTTAGTTTGTTGGGCCATAATCAGATAAGATTGCCAATTTTTTTGGCATTATCTCTAATTTTAGTGTGGATAGTTATTCTGTAGAGGGACATTACAGTGTTTTGCTTTGTTAACGTTGGCAAAATTGTGAATAGAAGAATTTGTCTGATTCTGTTTTGCTATTATTTTTAACTGTTATCATTATTCCATTCGTGTTATCACACTTAGTGCCATCATAATTGCTATGCGATTCACACAAATTAGGATTTTTTTTGTTAATAGTTGACTAAAAAAATTTCTCCTCATCTTGGTCTTGTACATACACTTGCACTACTTAGAATTTTGCAACTTCTAAGCTCTTATTTTGAATCCTAGGTTTTAGTGAGGTAAACTAATGTGCGAAGTTAAATAAGGAAGACTCTTGACAATTTAGCCTTTTGGTTACAGAATATCGATTTTATTACTACATATTTTATTCTTTCTTAGCCTTTTGAATCCTTAATTGATATACATTCCTTAATCATTTCAATTTTTCGTAAACAAGATGCTTTGCATGAGTAGAACTTTTTTGACATGAGAGGTTTGTATGTTAGATATATCCTCATTTTCTTTTGTAGCAAATGAACACATGAGAAGAAAAAATAAGGTGCAAGTGTTGACTTTGAGATTTATACAGAAACCTCTTGCTATCTTAGGACTTCCATGC
Organism: Fraxinus quadrangulata; assembly: GCA_903798255.1. NCBI lineage: Eukaryota > Viridiplantae > Streptophyta > Magnoliopsida > Lamiales > Oleaceae > Fraxinus > Fraxinus quadrangulata. Next base: position 9,048 of record CAIGRB010111097.1, read on the forward strand.
ATGTAGCGCTTCATCTTAAGTACCTACTCATATTGAAGTTAAAATTGAATGATTTTTTATAGACAACCTTCTTACATTTTCTATTACTAAAGTTTATCTTGTCCATTAGGCGGCATTTCTAATTGTTGAACGGATGAATTAGAGCTCTTACGTGTCTTCAACATACGTTAAATTCAGTTAAACTCACATGACATTTTAGTTCCTGTGCTGCACCATCCATGACCATATGAGCATGTCCTCTGTCTTTCCCACCGTGCTTACATCTCTTTAATTCTTGGACTACACTAGCTTTTCTTTTTGCGACAGCTACTAGTTTCTTATTTTGGTGACATATCTGAATTAAATCATGTGGAATGAAAATTGTTCGTGTTAAAGTTTGTTAATATCTATCCTTTATATATTTGGGGTTCTTAAGGCTTAACTTAGAGTACCAGGTATCTATTTTCATTTCCGTTCTATAGATTTTTACATATAGTACGAATTTGAAATTCTTACATTTTGTTGAATATGTAGCATCAGTGCATGTGTACTATTTGATTAGGTAGTAAGTATTTACAATGGTTACGTGGTTTCATATATTTTCTTATGTCATTTTATGTACTTGGTAGGTTCTTATATTATTTGTCTTGTTCGTTTTTATTATTTTTAAATGACTTCCTCACATCGATACAAAATTTCGAGGGGGATCATGTGAGCATTATGAAGGACCATGTGACCGATCAGATAAGTATGATGAAATGTAGGTTCTATGATGTAGCTACGAAATTGAGGGACATAAGGTGAGTGATGAGTACGATGAATTTAGATGTATTGTAGGCAATGTAGATATGTATGTATGTAATGATTATGATGATTTGTCCTTGCCCAACACTGCGGTTGACGAACAGCATGCCAAGGCATCTAAAATAGATGCTTGCAACAACGATGACTTGTCCAGGAAGTCTTCAGATGTGGTTGCCACCATCGCAAATCCTCCAAAAGTCAATGCTCCACTGCCATCTTGACCTCAATCCCTCAGGGTCAAGGTGTCCAGTGCTAACACGCTGACTCCTTTCACACGATCTGGTCGTAGAAAGGGTAAAAGGGATGTATAGTTAGTTTACAATGTTTATAGAATATAGCATTGTGTTTGGAAAGAACATTCGCAACGTCATTTTGTGTACCATTATTAGGCATATTTTTTGGTTGATGGTATAGTTCTTATTGTCGATGTAGAATTGAAATGGAGACAACAATATTCTGTTTCAGTACTTGCATGTTGTTTAAGTCTTATAATGTGTACACATTTACAAACTGTTGTTCATGACAGTTGAAATATCAATTGTCGAGAATAACATGTATTTAATGAAGAGAACAACATTTCAAATGTCGAGAAATGAGAGAAATATATAGAATTGACGAAAACGGAATGAAATCTCGTTCTAAATACATGAATTGTCAATTATTGAGATAAACATGGTTCAAATGTTGATAACAACTTTTGAAATGATGATAACATCATGAAATCTCAAAGATAAAGTCGAACTAAGTGACAGAGCGATAATATGACAATTAGATTTTAAAAAAGACTTACAACAAACTGATTAGACGTAGAAGTTCCTCAATATGATTTTCAATCAAAGATGTGTTATAATTCCATCATCATTAACAAAAAGCTCTCATGATAAGTATAGTATGGTACTGTGTTGACTTCAACCAAAATATATTGGTAATAAATACAACTTCACTATTCACATGACAAGCACAAGGTCTAAAACATATGATGTTAAACAAATGTCAATCAATTGTAATTACATAGAGTAGGAGTTGGTGTGTAGTCTTGTAATGTAATTACATCGTGCTTTACTCCTCTATATAAGAATGCATATTACTTCAAAAACAATGTTCAAACACAATTTTCACAAGAAATTCCTAGCCAGTAAGAAATTCTTCGTTCAACTATGTCTTCTTCAATTGAACAAATTCGTCATATTAATGTTGCTATGACTCTGTCGCCCAGGTCTTCGAGTGACAAATTTGATCATCATCGACTCAAATGACTATGAACAAATGCATGTCATTGTTCCCTACATTTTGCAACCTAGGAACCATCGTCGTTGAGTGAGTTTTCATTCAATTCCATTTCTTGATTTGGGAAATGAAGGTGAGCCAAGCGAACCTAGAATTGGTGATTGTATTGCCGATCGTGAGATCATCCCTGTCGAAGTCCCACCAGATAAACACCATCTTTTGTTTGACATTCAATATGTCGACGAGTTGGTTGACAATGTTGGATTGAGTCCGAATGTCATGGGAGATGTCATCGTGATGATGATGTTAGTGAGATATTTTATGTCCGTTGTTGAGGATATGTAGATGTTTTCGTACATCGTCATTTTTGTGACCACTTCAAATAAGAAATTCATTATCATTGTCATGGTTTATGCTGACGAAGTGGTAAAGTTAATGTAGTTTGAAAGTTTATGAACTCCTCGATATGATTTATCTTTGGTATCGTTTGAAATTTAGTATGTGACTTTGTAATAGTGTTGAAATCGTAATACTAAATTTATGTTTTGTAATTTTCATTGATCTGTGAAAATAATGTAGAAATGCAAAAGTATATTATTCACTAATGACGAATTCGATGTTAACATGAATACATAAAATATTCAAGTGCCCATGTTAGTCAATGATCCTGGATTCCTACACATTTGCCCGTTGTGTCCGTAACCACCGTACCATCCACATTTTCGCGTGCTCATCGACTTTTCATGTCTTGATCGTTTTTGTTACGTAGGAGGTCGTTCTGGTGGTCTACGTATATTTGGGGTTGAAACATGGATGTAATGAATCGCATGAGGAACAACCCAATCGGACTCCATTCTAGTTGGTTGAATGACTTCGTTGTAAGCAGTTTGCCAGAACTTAGTCGTGTAGTACGGGGAACACAAGTCATAAAGTGATTTCTCCTTTGCCCAAGCTGTTAGGGATGCATGTGTGCATTGTATCTGTCGCATCTGGAACTCTCAATATGAGCATGTGCTGCCCATAAGGTTGACATTACACATGTTCATGCCTATACCAACCTCCGACATGAGTTCATCCAAGTGACGTACTTGAAATGATGTACCAGAGTCAAACGATTTTCTCAATTCTCCCTCTATCTTTGGTGTCAGGCACTCTAGCATTTGACGGATGCAGTTCTCCTCTAGAAAAACCAATGTTGCATCAGAGACCTAATGTTGTCGAGACCAACGAGGTTATTGGGAAACTTCATTGTCGCTTGATGACTGAATTAAGGGACTTCGCACTATTGTTCGCGATAATATTGTATCTATTACCATCGAAATTTGCACGTGACCATGAAGATATACTGTATGTTTTAAATAAGAAGCCACTGCTGGTCGGACGGTTCTAATATGTCCTATTAATTATTTGAATTCTGATACGCACTATGCTAGTGCTACGTGCTTGAACAAGAACACGACATTGCTATTACTATACCTAACGATAAGATTTTTCTCAATATGTCACATGCAAACACAATGTGAGAAAGCGGATACAACTTGAATATTGCCCGCTTAATGCTCTTTTTCCTATCAATACAAACACTAGCCGTTTTTAGTCGTCAACTACATCTTTCATCTTCGTGAAGAACCAATTCCATGATGCATTCGTTTCCCTGTCAACAATCCTCAAAGTAATATGATATATTTGCAAGTTAGTGTTCCCTTGTACTGGCCCTTCAAATGACTCTCGTTAACACAAATGACCGGTCTCATGTAATCACGAAAGCCACGTATACTTCCCTCGAATGCTAAGAAGAAGTATAAGAACTTGTTATTGTTGTCGAGCTTAATGTGCGCGACGGTTCCAGTATAAAGGCAATTTTTGAAAACTCTCTTCTAGTGAACTACGAAGTCATTTAAGACAATTCTCTTTACTCCTCTAGACTTTGTTGTAGCTAATTCGTACGCCGAACTCACTTTCGATATCCCCAATAATACCCGTGGGTACATACGGTTGGTTTGCATAATCTAATCGCCGCATTATGTGTTGCCCAATTATGGCACTGGTTGCAGGTATGTGTGCATTTCGCCAAACATCTAAAGAACATGTATGTTCAGGTTTGTACCTCTGAACATTAAATATATTTGAATTTTTTATATTGGAAGCTCGTAATAGCCAATGACAGTTGGTATCCACGCAACAAACAGTGAGAGATCTAGTATTCGACTTTTTAACTTTGAAATGAAACTTTTAAGTCATAGCCTATAGTCGAAACCTTATGTGTAGTTGTTCATTATTGAAGAAGGTTTGATTCTCCACAATTTCCCATTGATCTTCCGATTCCTTTCCATTTCCAATATATGGATTTCCTTCAACTAGGACGACATTCGTATCTAAAATCATTCGTGGCTCTTCTAGCTTGAACACACAAACTTCTTCATGTCCATACAAGAACTTTCTATTGATGATAAATGATCAACTCCGACATTCACATCTTGCTCTCCAACATCATATTGATCTGCAATTACACATATGGCTGTTTGTGTGTGAGCAGAAATGTACCATTGCAAATTTTTGTCATCGGCTACATTAGCGGATGGTACATTCATGTTCAGAACTTTAAATTTCAAGTGAATTCAAAATTTCGTTCTATCAAAATGAAGCTTTTCGAATAATTTATTGACAAGCTTTCATATGTAATGTCACTTCAAATAACAATTGATATTGTTCGGTTCCCAAACCACTTCCACTTGTCCTCTATGTTGACGAATTTACCACCATGCGAGATAACTAATCTCATAATATCTCCCATATCTGCATGTCATCAATGCAAATAAGATTAGTTAACACGAATACCTAAAACAAACATGGTACCAGTAAGCAATATTATCAATGGTAAACACGAAATGTTCTGTACTTTTGCTAAGTTTGTAACACAATTCTGAACATTTGAAATAATGTCAAGAATTACAGTTGAAGTGTTGTTCTCGACATTTATAAAATGCATGAGAACTATATATCGGCCAGACACTTCACCATATGCATTTATCATTTTCTTCAACTTCAACACCACTTTTCAAAGGAGTTTATTCCACCATTAATGGCATTGTCAATACATGACAATCATTGCAAATCCATCTATTAAAGCTATTTAAGTAGGTTGTGACACCATACTTGAGAAAAACAAAACAATAAATATATATGAATTTCATTTAAACATGCTTAAATAATCTTACAACAAATATTTACTAATTGTTTGAAAAAT
>CAIGRB010111101.1:0-12933 GCA_903798255.1 Fraxinus quadrangulata
TCACCAACTTTCTACCTACTCCAATATATCAAGTTGACAACAATATATAAGTCCATACTTGGATAACTTACAAAAGTTAAATTATAAACTATTTGTACTTAAACCACGTGACTTTAGTTACAAAAATCAGCAACCTTTTTGATAGCAAAAACCTGACAGCCAAAGTGACAAACCAACTTCAACAGGGGACTTCAAGCCATTTTTGGTGTTGGACTTTTTCTTTGGTTTATCTTCTCCATTCCCTAGTTAGGATCAAGTTTTTCCAACAGCTACTGTAAGCCTTTGATGAATGTTGTCGATGCGGGTGTAGTGGTAACCGCTTCCAAGGGCTTCAAATATTCTAGGACTGGTCGTAATAACCTTCAGCTACCACCTGCTGTATGAAAGTTTTCTCCAATAGTGGAGATATTCAAGCCTCGTATTGACTACAAGAGCACTTATTCATGGTGATGAATCAGTATTTTCCTTATCTTTCCCTACGTAGCACAGGTATTGAAAAAGGGCAATGTTGAACTTAAAAGTTAGAAATTATATTATATTTAAAACTTAACTGACATTTTTTCTATATGAATTTTGACTTGCCCCTTTGGGGAGGTTTGGGTGAAATCAGGAACCATGTGGTTTGTATAAAGAAGAAAAATAGAGTTTCGGCATTTATTTAGCTAGAAATTGCATTTCAATTGGAAAATGTCCAGGTTTTGAAGAGGGTCAATCCTGAGCCCCCGTTTGACCACCATTATTTGAAAATTAATTTTTCTACACACATAATTTTAACCTTACATTCATACAATATAATATTCTACAAGTAAACTTAAAACTTTTTTTTTTACTTTTTAACCACAATGTTCTAAAAATTACTATTCAAAATATTATTTTGAGCAAATAATGACCATCAAACATGGGCTTAATTTGCCTTGATATGAGATAGCTTTTTAAAGAGGGACGTTTTGAATGTTGTTACGTTTCCACATCAAAGAGAAATATAGTACTTACTTCTTTATTAATGCCAATTGGGAAAAACCATTTCTCCCGGCTCAATGACCCCGAGAAAAAACAGTTGGCTTGAGCCGGGAGAACAAGCACAGCCCATGCCAATTGGTATTCGAAAAGTACAATTCTGAAGTCTTAGATCTTAGATTTTCAGCCTATTATCAGTTGTGCAAATAGACTTATTTATAGGAATTTTTAAGGGCTTTTTGGCCTTTTTAGGAGTTGACACTCTCGGCATTGTGTTGAAATTCATTATGAATCCAATTTCCAAGATTTTGTTGATGTTTGTAATTTTGTAATATTTGTCAAGCGATTTGTCTTGTGGATGCATGGGTTTATTTTGCTGAAGTCTGGGTTAATTGTGTCAGACTACGCAATAATGTTTCTGCCCATATCTAAGGCTGGTCCAAGGCCTTCCGACTTTTTGTTGGTCTTGGCTTTAAAAACTACTCCCAACTTAGCACTTCCATCACACCCTCTATTCTAGTGTTCTAATTCATGTCAAGTTACTATCTACAATGATACATGCTTATATGCATATCGTTGGATGGGTTACTTGTAGGGTAGAATTTTGTAAATTTTGAGATTTAACTCTATGCTACGAGTATTTGAAAGGTGCATGTAGTCCCCCCATTATGTATTGCACGTTTGTGTTTCGATTTTTTTATACTTTTCTGGTTGGTTTAGTCCATGTTATAGGGGAGATTGATGTCGAATTTTCTATAAATCTTATTATGTTACTTATCTTGCAAGACTAGATGTAAAGCCTCGTCTCTTTAACATTAGCTCATAAGCCCTCTCATTTTGTCTTCCATGGCCAGCTACTATATAGCATCATTGTAATGCATCGAAAATTTTCATGGAATAGAATTTAATTTTGTATGCTATATTTTAATGTTTTGAAAAGTTAGGGACTAGAATGATATATAACAGTTTCAATTTTTATTTGGGTCATACATTTAGATTTTGACCGAGTATGATAAGTATACGAATATTGGTCTCGTTGGATATATCGTAATTAAATGCATATTTTAGGCTCGAGAAAAAGTTAATTCGGATGAGCGGAGCCTAAGTTATAGGGATCGAAAGATATTGTCCTAAACTATATTTTTGTTATGCAATTTAATGAATTTAAATATTTTAGGGGTGACACATGGCAATTTTTGGATAAGATATTAATTGAAAAGTAAAGATTATGTGTATATATAAATATAGACAGAAAAAAGAAGTAGTGAATTATGGAGGCCACATGACTAGTGGGTTGGGGTGGTTGAAGAATGTGTCAATTTGTTTTATTTTACTATTCTTAGATTTTGAATTTGTATGGTAGGATTTGATCCGGTATTCTTTTTGTATAGACTTGGTCCAACCTTTTTGGTTTCATCTCTGTTTTATTCCACTATTCATTTACTCCCCCTATTCTACTCGTTTCTCACTACGTGTCAACCATAGAATATGTTATTATTGTCTATTATATAGATACAAGGATATTGGAACTCACACAAATAGGACATACACGCACAGAAGTAGCAGTCAGAAACAAAAGAAATATTTGGAACGTGATATTTGAAATTTCATTTTTCAAGACTTTAACCTAACAAAGTAGGAAATGAGGTGCAGTGATCTATCCCGTCTAAACTATTTTCTTTTATATTGATGAAATTTTATACTTATGAAAGTTAAAGGCATGATATGATATGATATTCGATATTATGATGATATGGTCATTCCGGTACAAATGATATGATATGATATGAGCTCTTATCGGTTCCTAAAGATATGATGACGGTATAATTTTTCTTGATGCATGCATTAAACATTTTATTTGGGATCGCACCAATTTTTTTGTGTCCTACTGAGTATTCTCATATACTCACCATTTTTTATTCCACACAGGCTAGAACGGGTCGTCGGTTGGCGGGTGATGAAGTGCAGTTTTAGTGCCCGATGTTTGGAATTAATAAAGCAAATCCGGTGTAACGTGCCTTGAATTTGAATTTTAGCAGTAACCTTAATTTATTAAACTTTCTGGAAATTGTTCATTTATTTGAAACATGGAACAAATTTACTTGACATTAAATCTCGTAATGACTTGAGAACTTTTAACTTGTTTAGATTATTGTGTTTTCCTTGATATTTGTGTTTTTTTTTTTTTTTTGTAGTATTCACGTCATATATAGAGAGAGAAAGAATAAGCAGTTTTTGGGAAATAATCTATTACTTGCCATGCATGTCTATTAAATGTATCGTACTATCATGATTTTAAATGGGCAAATCTTGAGACTTGAGAAAATATATCGTGCCTTGGAAGTTGAGAAATCAGTGATGTGATTTAGCTACTGCATAAGTACATGTGACAAATAGGAATTTGTATATACGTGTAAATTGATTCTGCCTCAAATCATTAATTTACAGATTGTTTTTATGTGATCATTCCAAATGTATACTTTTAAGATATGTCGTCAAAAAATATTTTGATTCCTTTTTTTATTATTATTATTATTATACAAGTACCTTTCTACAAAACTTTGTGTAAATTACCATTTCAAATTTATATAATTTTGCATAATCTTTTTGGTAACAAATCGAACTTTAAAAAAAAAATTGGGTCGTTACAATCATCTCTTTAAGATTGACCGGTAAGCCCTCACCATTATATATTTTGAAGCTACAACTATCCGAGGTTAGCCCGTTAGTCCTTGCCACAATATCTTAGATGTGAGTTGTAGATCCTAGCCTATTAGTCATGTTTCAGAAGTCATTCGTAAGTCCTCAAATGTTTGATGGCATCTTATATTTTGAAGGTTTGTCATGAGTCTTAAAATATCTAGAGCAATTTAGCATACTTCTCGCTGTTATTTGTAATTCTCTTTTAAGTTTGATGTCGCACATAAATGTACAACTTGAACTAGGTGTACTATTGTTGCATCTATAATTTACAAGGCATACACAAGGCGAGATGGGCCCTATATTTTTTGACAAGTATTTGACTAGGCATTGGTAATGTCAATCGAATTAAACCGGATATGATCATACGACATTTTAAGGCTTGGTCATGGCCATTCAACATATTTATTTGTATATCCTAAAATTTTTAGAATGCAACGAAATTGATTTAATTAATAATTTCCATGTAAATAAATTCTAGGATACTTATTTTTTTCATGCACCTTCTATACTTGCAATTAAACACACCCTAATTTGTTTCGTTCTAGTTAAACCCTAAAAATAAAAAACCCTTGATGAAAACGAGAAAGTATAAAAGGATAAACTCAACCGTAGCCCCCATAATTTGCCTACACACACGGCCCCCTCTCTTCTGCTCTCTCCCTCTCGACCCCATTCCCTATACACGGATACATAATTTTCTCTCAAGAAGCATGAAGTAAGGCTAGAATGTGACTTCAAGAGTTGTTTTTCAAGAATTTTCAAGTTCTTCTCATAAAAAGTTCCAAAGTATGAATACTAAGTGCATAATAAAATCCCTTCTTATAATCGAGAGATTTCGTTGAATATTTCATGCCAAAAGAATATTTTGTGACCATCCAAATTAGAAAGAAGTATAACCAAATTTGTTATATAAAAAAGAAATAATTTTATTTGATCTTTGATGGTTAAACATAAGAATAAAGAATCTTTGTTCAATCTCTCATGGATGGAAATAAGAAGAAAGAATTGGGGTCATTGATCTTTTGAGCTTAAAAAAGCGTATTCGTCAAAATATTTGGAAAAGGTGCCACGGGAATGATTTGGAAGATCCAAAACAAATAAGAAGTGTGGTATGGTGTCTCAGATTAATTTTAGTTTTAGTTTGGGATTCCACGTAGAATTAATGGTATTTCTATTGAATTTTTCCAAAACCTCACCCTTCTCCATTTTTCCTATTGATTATATCTGGTCGTGGATGAAGGCATGGCAATAAAGGTGATGAACCATAGGATATCATATGCTTAAAAAACAAGAAATTTGCATTTTGACAAGTTTTTATATTTTAAAACCTTGCTGAAACTTTGGGGTTTTAAATGTTCTTATGGATTTCTATGTTATGTATAATTGTGGACATATATTAGTGTTTTGGGGACTATAAATTAATTTATTCGGTTAGAGATAGGTTTAAGTTTGGGCCAAAACTTCAATAGGGCTACAAAAAAATTTGGCCAAGACAAACAATGAGGTGGGCCAACAAACCAAAGGTAAAATGGGCTAACTCATAAAGGGCAGTCCAACCAATCGGATCACGGGAAACACAAATTAATGGTTACTTTCAGTGGCCCCAATTTATTTAGAGTCGAGTCAATTAATATGGTGTTGATAGAAGTCTGAGATTTACTGGATATCAAAATCCAAAAAATCTCTCTCTTGATACACTCATGTCACGTACTCGAAATGCATACCATATCTGCTCTATGCACTCAACAAAGACTATGGTCAAGAAAATCCAAGTAAAAATAAACAATCACAATAATCAATCAAGAGCACATAAAACATGCGATGAAGGTATACCCTATGATAATACATATATCTTTTCAAACATGTTCAACGAGCAATGAATATCAGACTAACACCAAGTTAATCAAGTAAAAGGACCAACATATATAACGAATGCACAAATGACCCCATGAAACAATCTAACCATAATTATCCTATCTCATTTCGAGTAGCTCGTACCTCGAGAACACGTATCTCTTCTCATTCGTAATTATGCTCATTAAATTGGTTACCTCTCATGCCTAACTAGTAAACCATAACAAATCCTAAGTTCATGGGATGTTCCTCTATCACTACCTCACATCTCTCAATCTAGGTAGATAATGAGTCTCTACCTAATAGAGGTGATAATAGTGTCACTCTCTCAATCCACCCCATCGGGATTCTCACTAATAGATGATTCCAAACATTTAATCACATCTTTGTTGGTGATTCAAATTTCATATCCGTATCCCCATACATATCACCAATGCAACCTCAAGTATTCATACTTCATGTTACCAGTTGACATATTTCTTGTTAATGCACCTACTAAAATGAAAACACACCCAGTATCAATCTTCACAATAGTAATCCCAACCACTATGCATGCAAGACATTACGCACAGTAATAAGATCACTCTCAAATTCATGCAAATGCACTTATCAAACATATTAAAATGTAACATAGAACAATGCAACAATATTAAGCAACCATTCATGTTGAAAACGATTTTACACATATGCGGTGGCAATAGTCAGGTTTACTATCAATAAACTTCAATTGGTCATAACTAGACCCAGCCACAACATTCGCCTCACTTCACCCATCATGTTATCTTTTTGTTTATTATTTTCCCAGGGCATTCTCTTAAAAAGTATCCAAATTTTACAACAGTTGTAACATCTCTACCTTTTGACCCTGACTTAGACTATCCCACATTCGGCCTTTCAGTGTTTGTTGCCAAATCGAAATAAAAAACACATTTTCCATTAAAAACACGTAACTCAAAACGTGTTGTGATTTTACCAAAAAAATCTACATAACACAAAATGCAAATAAGCAACGACCACAAGAAATGTAGATATACAAATCACAAAAAGAATAGCCGATCAAATTTTCCTAAGATCGCAGGCAATACTAATAATGGTATAAAACATGACAACAAAATTAACAAAAAATCTAAAGCACAATCACAAAGAATTTAAGGCACGAATTATCATATAAAAATCTAGATCTAACAACGGGCAATAGCTATGCCCACACGGTAATATCAAACCTAATGTTACCCCCACACGATGGCCTCTAATGGGAAAATTAAATGACTACCTCACGTGAATTTATTTGCAGTAATAAAATAGAAAGAACACGATACTAAGTGAACCAATATGCAAATCCGTAAATTTAACTAGAGATGCGAACTTTATAACTTTAGGGCGATCACTATTCACCCTAAATTTTTTAGCAACTGCAATAACAATCAAGCAAAATTCGAAATCCAAACGTACTTTTCATAAAGAAATCTCTGATAAAAAATAGAACAAAATTCGTTTTGCATCATATTTAAGGGATTCCTGAGTAAAATGTTCTAGAAATAAAATATTGCCAAAAGTTGAAAACGAACACCATTGTAGGGTCTGCAATATCATCGGGAATGTTCTGTCTTCATACCTACTCCTCAAAAAGTTTCACACGCGCCTCCACGTGACAATTCAACCTCTACACATGGGCATCGCACATCGTCTTGTGCCGTGGTCCACATGCACTGGACGATTGGTTTGCCTTGTCGTTTGGAGTTGGAATATGTCTTCCATTTCACTATCAGGTCTCTGGATGTTCGAGAATCACATTTGAAGGTCCCGTTGGTTTGATTTTGAACAACTTCTTCACGGGTTTTATTATTTCTGCACAAATCCATTTTCTTCCTAGTTTTATGCCAGATTACCCATATGTTGTGATACTATTTGTAGCAGAAATTAACACCTCGAGATCTTCAATTGTACAATCTGGGCTCAATTTAAACCAACAACAATCAACACCAACCACTTGATTTCTTGACCCAAATCCAAACCTTACTCATGGTTGCCCAATAACATTACCCACAAAGGATAATATGGTGGTTGCAATATCAAAAAGAGAGATAAGAAAAAGAAAGACACGAAGCAAAGCTCTCAATTGCACAACACGACTGATTTCTCAAGCCAAATCCAAACCTTGCTTGTGTTTCCCAATAATATTAGCCACAAAGGATAATATGGTAGTTGCAATATCACAAAGGGAAAGAAGAAAAAGGAAGACACCAAGCAAAGCTCTCAATTGTGCAACATTACTATCTCTTTTCTCTCTATTGCACACACACTTTTCACACACAAATGAGGCTCAAATATATAGGTTAGAGATAGGTTTAAGTTTGAGCCAAAATTTCAAGTGAAAATTACACAAATCCAGGTGTTTAAATATCACATTTCAAAAATCGGATTTGATAAAAAAAATTCAATAATCAGGTATCAATTTAAACTTTTTAATATCTTAAAATTAAATTAACTTCATCCACCCAAACCCTAATTATTTTTCACTTTTCCTTCTCTCTTCTTCTGCCGATTTTCACTCTTCACTCTACATCTCTCTCTTCTTTTCTCTCACTCTCTCTTTGAATGCCGGCGACCGACAATGAAGGAGTTACGTCACCCGACGACGCTGCTTTGCACTCTCAGCGTCACAACGCTGTAGTTAGCACCGACCGATGCCGACGGCTCCTCACAGTATGCCTAATATACTGGCCGATTTCCCTCCTCAAGACCACCCTAACCATGATCGCTAATCAACAAATAACCATCCCCATCAAAATCTGCAAGCCCCGTTCTTGCAACCGGTAACTGTACAACTTTCTGTTGATGATTCCAGCGCTGATGGTGGGACCCATGATCTCGGACTACCACCTTAGGCACCTGCTCCTCTTGGCACATACGGTGGTGTGGTGTAGGCGGCGATGGTGGTGGTTTTTTGCTGTATTGCGACAGTCGATGCATTGTGCTTTTTTTGCGGTGGTGCGGTGCAGGCGATGGTGTAGTGGTGGACGTTTTTTTTGGTTGGTGGTTGCGTTGGTGTGGTGCAGGAGGCAATTGTGTGGCGGTGGTCGTTTTTCTTGTTGTTGGCGGTAGTTATGGTGGTGTTGTGGCGGGGTGAGATAGTATTTGTGACCAACTATTTGGTTGATAGGTGACCAAATATTGGTGGTGGATCCAGATCGGGGGTTAGGTGTTTGGTGTATGTGACCAACTTTTTTGGGGTGGTGGCTGTGATGGTGGTGTGTGGTGTTGTTTTGGTGGTGGTAGCAATGGCAGTGGTGGTTGTGATATTTTTGTTAGGAGTGTATTGGATCTAGTGGTGACGGCGTTGTTGGTTGTGATGTTATGGTGCTGTTGTGATGGTGGCGACGATGGCGGTGGTGCGATATTGTTTGTGACCAACTATTTGGTTGGTCTGTGACCAAGTATTGGTAGTGGATCGGGATCGGGGTGGGGTTTTTTGGTGTATGTGAGTGATTAACTATTAAAATGTGACTTTAAAATTCGATAATTTGTAATTAAAAAATAATGTGACCAACAAATTTGAAAATGTGTTACCGATAAATAAAACGTGACCTATTATTTTTTTAATCTGTGACCAATTAAATAAATTGTGATATATAAAAGTTTTGATTTGTGACCTCGAAATAATCTGTGACAATTAATTTGATAATATGTGATAAAAAAAAAAGTTGTGACTCATGAGCATGCATCCATGACCATGAATTATATAATTGTGATTTTAATATATTTAATTAATAAAATGTTTTTAATTAATTAACAAATACCTGATTTTTGCATTTTTGAACTTAAGGCCTGAATTTTGAATTTGGGAAACTTGATACCCGTTTTGTGAACTCTTCCCAAATTTCAATTGGGCTACAAACAAATTGGACCAAGACAAACAATGAGGTGGACCAACAAACCAAAGATAAAATGGGCTAACTCATAAACTATCGCACAACCAATGAATGGACCACGAGAAACGCAAGTTAATGGTTGCTTCTAGTGACCCCAATTTATTTTTGGGTCGAGCCAATCAATATGGTGTTGATATAATTATTCCAACCAATTTTAACATCATCGTCGAAATTTATTGGGTATCAGAATCCAACACGGTTCAACATTGAATGACCACCTTGGGTTATGTGTTTTGAAATTTAGGGTGAAAATTAATGGGTGGTGTTAGCCTGATGAGTTTCTTACCCCTGAGATTTTGAATCATGCAGATTGGATGACCATGGAGTTATGTGTGTTTTAGCGAAAGAGGATAGTGCTAGACATGAAACAGTTTTTGTGAACTTTAGGAATTTATTTGAGGCCTTTATTGAATTAAGGAATTCACGAAATTTTAATACGTTTTGGGGTAATATATCATAGTTTACCTACTAAATGTTACAAATAAAACTGAAAATGTGTTGTTTAGATAACTGCTTTAATGCCCATTTTCTGACAGGTTGATGCCCATATCGAATGAGTGTGAGCATAAAATTTTAATAAGTCATTGGTGGATGAGTTTTGAGTCTGCCATATAAATTTTGTAATTTATCTTGATATAAGTTTGGGGTGACAAATACTTGTAGAGGAACTCTGTAGTAGGATTGATCAGTGAATCTGGTTCCATACAAATTCTTAATACCTTGATGCCTGACAAAATGGAGTTGAATTCTAAATTGGTATTATGTCATGTATTCGTGAATTTTATGTTTAATATTAAAACTTCACATATTTTTAATGATTATACGTAGTGTTAGGAATATTTGGAAATAAGCTATGCATGTTATACTTTGTAACTCCGTGTGTCAATTGCCTTGAAAGATAGTCCTATTTTGCATCGAAATGTATACGGCTTTAAATTTTTTTTATATTATTATTTATTTGTTCTTTATGAACCCCCTTCCAAGAAAGAAAAAAAATATAGGAGACATTTTGACGATAGTGTGGTAAAGCATCTTAGTACTATACATGTGATGCCTTTAGTTCCGCATTATTTGTTTCATCCACTCAAGTTATGATTAAAAGTGATGTTTCGAACTCCTCCCAGAAATCGGAGCATTACAACATGATATCAAAACAATAGTTTTAGTTGGTTTTGCAAACTTAATATTTTATGTGCATGCTAAAAACTTATCCAAAAATAATCTTCTTCCAAATGTTGTTATACGTGAATGAACGATAGTTTTACTTGTAAGTGTGATTGAAACTATATGTTAAATAACAAGGTATGTAATCCTAAATCTTGGCCACGACTTTGTCTATTTTTCTTTGTCACTTCAAATGTACACACAACTTACGTTGATAGTTAACATGACTGTTGGAGTATCAACAGTCGTCGCTCCTTTTTATTTTTTTTATTTTGTGACGGCGATCTTGATGCCTAACTATTTATGTTATGTGCAAGTAACATATAGGTGAACAGTGATGTGATAAGATATCTATTGACATCAAGGACGTATAGATTAAGGCGACAAGTGCTATCCTCAACCTCTCTAAAAGAAACTACAATATCTAGAAGTCATATAACAAAATAGAATATTTGCGATTATGTGTTGTAAACAATACGTATGATGTTTTTTTAGAGAAAATTTACAGCTTCATTTCTTATAAATGAATACATGCATGTGTGTGTCTTTGGTAGGTCAACTAAATCCTATGAAACAGATGCACGTGGATTTTCCCCCCTCCAGATTGGATGAGTTGTAATAGGACTCGAGAATATCCAAGTGGAGATCATAACATTATATAAAATTGCTTAATATAATGTGTCTTCTGAGAACAATTATTTTGTGATGACATTCTTAATTGCTTGAAAAATGTAAATGGTATTATCCAATCGATTTAGATTGTAAACAATTTTAATAGGTTTAATTTATTAATTTTGGCAAGATCTATTATTTATTTGAATTATTATTCTAATAAATTATATTAAATAATAGAGTTCGTAGATTTAAATTTTACTACTTTGTTAATCACAAAATGTTGTAATTGTGAGATACAAATTATATATGACTGAATCTTAAATCATCTGTGATCGTAAGTAATAACAAAATACGGATGTCGTTATTACGGATAGAGCATCATATAGGGCTGGACAATGGGTCGGTTAGGGTCAAATTTGTGCCTAAACCGGACTGACCCGACTTGGTCTGATTGGCAAGTTCTGAAACCCAAACTGACCCGATTTTGTAAAGAAAGCCGACCAACCCGAGGTTCGGGTTGGATCTGATATATAGGTAAATTTATGGAAGAATTTCCCAAATCCATCCAAGTTATAACTTATGAAAGAGAGAAATATATAAAGTACAAACCTTAAATTTCTTCACATCTAATCCTTAGTGTGTGTCAACTGTCAAACAAGGGTTTCCAATAAATTTCCTCACTAGTAATGCCACTTCTCTCCACCCCAACAACCCACCAAGAAAACCTTGAAATTGAGATTCAGAACTGGTTTGGATTGAAATTTAGAACCCATTAGTCTTAAATGAATCAGTAGTGCCTTTGAAAACCTACAACCCTTCTTGTGTAAGGAGATAACCAATATTCTTCAGCCCATTTATTCTTCTTGTCATCTTCCAACACCCACAAATTCAACTGCAGTTTTTGATCTATACAAGCAAGCGCTAAATTCTCGTCATAAATCGGTCTAAGAAGCAAAGTCGGTTTGAGAAGGAAAGGAGGAAAAAGCTTCAAAGAATTATGGGTGAACTAGAAGAAGAAGAAGAATAAGAGATCACGGCTTTGAAGTTTCTGGAATGATATTTAGATCTAGAGTTTTTAACTTCTAGCTTCACATTAGGTCGGTTTGGATGGGTTGGAACCGCAAACCGACCTAACCCTCATAAATTCTAAGAGGAAATTACAAAAAAACCAGGCGTTTAAGTATTGCTTTTTAAAAATCAGGTCTAAAATTTATTTTTGTAAAAATCAGGTAATATATTAAAACCCTAATCATTAACCCTAATTTATCACTCTTAACTCCCTCACATCTCTCTCTCTCTCTCTCTCCTCTCTCTCTCTCTCTCTCGCGGCTCCTCTCCCTTCCCCTTCCCCTTCCCCCTCTCTATAAATCTCCCTCTACCCACCGTCGACCAACGCCCTCCATCGACTATCGCTCACCATCGAAGACCACCACCCACATCAACAATCCATCGCCGAACTTACGGCTACGATCGAGGCAGAAGCGTAGCAACTTGATTTGAAATTTTATCCTTCGTGGATCTTTGCTGCGGTGATGCTGTCGTGCGACGCTTTCATAGCAACGTCGTGATACGTGCTGTGGGTATGTGTACAATGGCGGGGTGGAGTTGTGGTGGTGTTGGTGTCACGACGGGTGGAGGTGTGGTGGCGGTGACGGGTTTGGGGTTTTTTGTTAGGTGGTGTGACGTGGTTTTTTTTTTTTTTGGTTGG
>CAIGRB010111113.1:9141-29751 GCA_903798255.1 Fraxinus quadrangulata
CTTATTCGAAAGTAAGGTTAAAGTTACTTCCGAAAGAAGTAACTTTTTTTACTTAAAAGTAAGGAAAAATTATCTCCAAATATTTTTGCTGACAAAGTAACTTTACTTTGTTAAAAGCTTAGCAAAATATGCTCAATGTCTTTCACTTCCCTTGATCAAATTGATAATATAAATGAGCAGATGCTGAAGATCAATTCTGAGAAGAAGGATTTTGATTCCTTTGTTGCTGCTGATTTCAAGCTTATTGGGTATGATCCTCATGAGAAAATAGAAATGAAAATGGCAGTATAGACTTGCGGGTTTTCTTTACAAGTGAGAAAGGGATCATATAGAAACTGTTGTTTTCATCTTATTTTTGAGGTAAGTTCTCTACTCCTGTTTATAATTTGTATCGTTTGAAAGCACCTTTATGAACCAAAAATCTTCACTTGTTCCGGTTTATGTTTTTCATTTTTGATTAAGCATGTTTTTAGGTAAGGGATCATAAAGCATGTTTTCAAATAATTATTTGAAAATTACACCTTGGAGTTAACACTTAGACATGTTAAGTGAGGTTTGAAAGTATGTTCATCAAAATTACTAATGAATGTTTGGTTCATAGTACCAGATAAGGCTGAACGCTACTGCAGACAATTTCTTTCTCATCTTTAATATTGTCGAGTCCAACTTACCAAACACGTCCAACTTACCAAACACGTCACTAATGAATTATTAATCACTTTTAATTTCTTTTACAATGTTGCAGGCAATGCTGGTATTGACAAACTTATCTTCAACTAATGAATTGCAAAATGGATGTGCTTAACTACTAAATATCTAGAAGCTTACTGTCCTTAGGTTCATATAGAACTGGGGGTTATAAGGTCATTTTAGATCATGTAATCAACTTGATTTTTCTCTCCTTTTGTTGTGATGTTGGAAGAGTGCTCTCTTTTTTCCTTTCTCTAATGATACTCATATTCCGTGCTACCCGTTTGGTTCATTTTTCTCAGTTGTTTACACTTTCGATGCTATTACATGCTGCAAGGCAAAATTTGTACTGAGGACCTTGTTTTTCATTATCGGGGGATGGATTAATTTAGTGTGCGATCAGTTTGCTTTTGTATGTTGAATCTTAGAAAAGTAGTATTTAACCTTCTTTTCTTCATTTTGATGCTGAGAAACATAAACTGAAAGAGGGTATTTAGACAATGAAGTACAATGGCTGGTTAAAAACGTGGGCCCTTGAGTTAACAGTATGCATCGATGTGGCATGACAATTGTTGAGTTCATTTTGAATTAGGCTTCACCGGTGTGGTTAAGAAATAGTTGGTCTTCCCGAAGGTACTTAGCCATCAACACGTTCTTGCCTCTGCTTGAGGTATGATGCAGTGCAGCCGTAGCTCCAAGGCATGGTACATCAGTGAGCAGAATCTTGATCATCAAGATGCTTGATGGTAAATTCTCTTGCCATTTCCAGTGTTACTTTTAGCTTCTTTTGACATGATTGCTCATATGTTCGTAGTAGAGGGCTGGCTGATGTACTATCGAATATCTTTGCAATCAACCAAGCTTTGACATGTATGTGTACATGAGGAAATTGAAATAATAATCTACCAAGAAACTATTTCCACCTTGAGAAACATTATAGGCATTTGGCATGCGAAAGTGTCTTTCGACTGCTGACTGCGTACCAAAGGAGGCCTCCTAAATCCTCATTCTTCAAAGTCTTCTAATTTATGCCTCGAAATTCACCGAAGACATTCCTCTTTTCATGATCAGATTACAAGCACTCCCAACACAATATCGTCGCTAGGAAAATACAAAATCGCATATCAGATTGGAGGCGTGGATTCAAATAGCCAGCCTAGAAGGTAATATTTACAGAATGTAAATTTCTTATATGCAGGAGAAACGATAAAGGATTAATATTCTAAAATGGAAATTCATAAACAACAAATTATCTACTAATTTTTGTAAGATCTTGGTAAGATTAACATGAAATATTTATTTATCTTCATAAACTTGGTTCATGTACAATATTTTTTTATATTTGAGGTTGCTACCTCTTAATTTTGCTAGAACAAAACTATATTTTACTCATCTAATTCTCACCATCCTTTTGGGATTCTTGCACATCAGCAGTTCCCCATTTTCCTGAATTTGTCTAAGAAGCTTTGGTATCATTGACTCTATTTTTCCCGTCCAGGACTTTAGTCAGGCCTTTCAATGCAATTGATGCCTCGTCCTCCTTTATTAGCAGCTCAAATGCGTTTTCAAGAGACACCTTAACCATCTCGATAAATTGTTTAAAGCCTCAAGAGATTCTTAACGTCCTTCATATCACAACTTGCACCATCTTTTTCTTCCTCCGGCTTTGGCAAAACTCCTGTTTTAGTTACTAACAGGTTTTCTTTGAATGCTTTAGCATCTTCACTTTCCTTCTTTTTCTCGAGGAATTCAATAAGGCCTCTAAGTGCAAATTCAGGATCGTCGCTCTTCAACAACTGCTCGCCTACTTCAGCTGGTGTCACCTTGGTTGTCCCTATCACTTGCTCGACTTCCATGATCAGTGGGTGCTCTGTGATCCCAAGGTAAGTAGACACAAGCATTTTGAACCCACACGGTGTGCAATAGGACATGTGAATATGCACATCCATACGACCAGGGCGCAGCAAGGCTGGGTCGAGCTTATCTTTGTGATTCGTTGTGAACACAATGATCCGTTCATTCCCACAGCTCGACCACAATCCATCAATGAAATTTAGCAATCCTGACAAAGTAAGCTGGAATAAACAGAATGGATACAACGTGGTTCAGTACTCTCAATCTCATTCATAATAATAAAAAAAATGCTTTTCACAATAGTCTATCAATCATACAACAAATTAAGTCTCCTTCCCAATTAATTTGGGGTCAGCCACATGAGTCATTTTTCATCACTTCGTTAGGTTATTACTAGATCTACTCGGAGATCCAAAACACAAATCTGATGTCCAATTAAGTTAATATTGAACTAATCTCTAGGTTTTGAACAGATGAAACAAGAAAAAATATCATCTTTTTATCAGGCTATTCAAAGCCTAGTGCATAAGAAACTGCATTTATGCTACAAATACTATGAAATCATCAGCATACCAAAAGCGACCTATGTTTTCCGAAAAAAATTCTTAGAACAAAGCAATCAATAAACGATAACAACAGACCAAGCCATGTTCCAAGTATATTTGGGCTCAGCTACAAGACCACTTTTTCTTCACTCAGTTTGATTGATTGTTATTTTAATGAAAAATCAACTCAAACAAGAATGTTAGTTTTACTCTCTTGAATGGACAAAGCAATCAGTAAACATGTCATGAAAAAGAGTTAATTAAATTGTCACTAGAAAACTTACTTTGGGTCCTTGATTATATTGATGAGGAAACATTCGATGTGGCCGTGGAGGTGCTGCTAGTCGCCTCTCTGATAGATCTATGGAAGCATCTATGTCCTCGACCACAAGTATTGACCGATTAGCAGTTGAAATAATCAGTCACCTCAGATCAGAATTACTTCTAATATCAGTGAGTTCCAAATCATAAACATCAAAATTCAGATAATTAGCCATGGCAGCAATCAAACTTGATTTCCCTGTCCCTGGTGGCCCAAACAACAAGTACCCTCTCTTCCATGCCTTGCCCACCTTCCTATAAAACTCTTTCCTATTCACAAATCTTTCAAGATCATCAATCACCATATTCTTGATTTCTGCATCCATTGCTAAAGTTTCAAAAGTGGCTGGATGATCAAGATTCACAGACTGCCATGGATTTCCTCTGGGACCGTGCATCTCATTCTTCAAAGTCAACAATTTCAATGTTTTCATTTCTTGTTTGATGGATTTGGATTTTTCCAATACATAAGGCAAATACTCATCAAGAACCTTGTTATTGTACCTCTTATGAAAACTCAACTCGAAATATCGAACCTCAGATTGTATAGTGGAAGAATATTCATCAGGATATGGCACGTGCCTTGCTTGAGTTTGTTTGCTAATCATCCTCCATTTCAATTGGAACCCACAAAATTTATCCGTTAGTTCTTCGTTGCTTTGCATTGAAACATGGATCTTCTTCTCCTTTTTGGGCAATGAGGCTCGAAATCTTCTGGTGGAGGGATTAAAAATGGTGCCTAAGTAGATTTCAGCAGCATAAAAGAGTTGGTTTTTGTTGAAGCCTTCATATTCATCAATCACTAAGGTGATGTCATTGGTGAATGTGGTTACAAAGTAATGAAATTTGGTGAAAATGTATTGTCTGAGTTCATGAGAAACAAAATCTTTGGCAATGGACCGGAATAACATGGCAGTGGCAGCCAAAGAGGCTGCAGTTGAAATTAGTGCTTTTGTTGAAGGGATTTTGATGTTTGGATGCATGATTTCTTTGTGATCTTTGGTTTTTGGAAGCAGTTTTATGAGTTCTATTTGGGATTTTATATATTTTTTTATGGGAATTTTGGTTTTTTAATGGGTTGTGAAAAGTGTGTGGAAACCAAAATTCTCAATTGGAATTTGAAATCTGGGTTTTCAAGAAAGGGATTCTCGATATGATCTTTTGAATGAATAGACCCATATGTGATATCAATAATCAAGACTTGCTCCACTTTTTTATGATCGAACTATGGACAAATTGATGTTACTAAAAAAATTATGAAATCCCAAATCGGATTTGAGCAAGAGATTCAAATAGCCTAACAGTTCTAAAAATTCCTCTCAAGATATACAATTTGGAACAGGACATACGAATTTTGAAGGGTTTTTCCCATGGATGCAAGTAAGAACACTAGTCTTTATGGTTAGAACTGGGAAGTGACATGAATAAAGACTTTAGACAGGTCTTTTGCTCTCTCTCCTGCTGGCTTCAACCATTGGTTGTTCGTACTTTTTTCATTGACTTCAACGACTTAAGATTGCATTAATTGGAATTGGAAAAAACGAATTTCCAGTCAAAAATACAATGTGGAATCGTTCTGATTAATTGTGGAAAGTCCAATTCTTTGTAAAATTGTCACGGTGCTAAGAGTAATTGGTGTTGAATATCATTACTTATTTTTCTTTTTTATATACTCATATTTTTTGCTTTTGACCATTTCTTTGATTCTTTTCACGTACATGATAATTAAATAGAATTTGTTTATCCTATAACACTTAACTCGTATTCTTAATTATGCAACTCAACCATTATAGGAATTTCAGATAAATTTTATAAGTTTCCAACTAAAAACATAATTCTCGAAATCATAAATATCACAAATCAATAATGCTTTGTTTGTGGAAAGAGAAAGCTATACTCGTGGGCTGAATTTGATATTAGCGCGAGTTTTTTGTTGAACTTATTTACTTTGTGAGTTTGAATTAGGGTGAGCATTTTGTTGGGTTGTACATCAAAATAAGAAAATATCATTTGCCAAGTAAAAAGGCGTGTGCCTAGGTAACTCCTAAATAGGCCTTTTAGAATAATGATTTATTCCATTTCGACTCGAAATGTTGAATAGTCTTGTACCATATGTATTGTGATAGATCGGGAGACAAGGTCCACGTCTAGTGCAGAACTATAAAGATCAATATGAATAAATATATGCGAAGAAACCTTTTGAATCAAATTCTAATTGTTCTTTCCTCTCTTTCCTTTGTTGTGATGGGAGGTGTAGTTATGCTTCTCCAATTTATACTAAAGTTGGCCTGACATGGGGTGAGACCTATGGGCACTGTTGGGCCTCATGAATCATGATTTTTTAGTGTTATGGATAAAATAAAATTGGGTTGAACTGTATGGCTATGGACATCTTTAGGACACTTGTACAATTGTATTTATACACACACTAAGGTCATTCATCACTCACTTATTTCCTATCCAAAGCACCCTCTTGGAATCTCAAGTGTTTGGATTTGACAAAGTTAGTGTGGAGGAACATACACTTGCGTATATGGAATGCTTAGATGATCGGTGTTCGAAGAAGATTGCGTAACTTTTACATATAGTGTCCGTTTTGGGGCCATGATCCCATTCCAGAAAGTTTGCGACGATTCCCATTGAACTCACCGCTTCGTCGTGACGTATGATGAATTTTGGATGTTTGAATTCGTTTGCTAAGTCAAAACGGCAATGTTCTTAGTTCATTATTTTTAGTATTTATTTATTTTGCTTTGTAGCCCAACACATTAAGGGACTGCTAGCCCAGTAGGTTATCTGTTCTTTTCATATTTAAGACTCTAAAATGTATTGTAGGATTTTTTGGTTGTTCATGAAATAAGAAAATGTGTTTGTTTTTTTAAGTGCAATCTGTTTCGAGTTGTTATTAGTGTGTTTGTATATTCGAACTACATCATTTGGTATCAAAGCATGGTTCGTAGAAGAGGACGTGCTGGTCGTGGTGGCCGTGGTGGATGAAGTTGCAGATCTGCATAATCAAATCGAGGCATTGACAATTCGATTTGATCAGTTTATGACGTGGGCGACGGAGGTTGTGCGGAACGGAACACATCCTGCCCTTCACGTTGTGGCCCCACAAGTGATGGAGAAGAAAGATATGTATCAGGCGAGAGGTTAGATAATGAGACCTTATCGACGGCACGTGGCGGTCGTGTACAGCCGTCCCGTGCAACAGTAGGATGCGTTTCAGTGTTGGGAGTCCGGAATCAAGGTTGATATCCTTGAATTTCACAGTGGGATAGAGGTGGATGAATTCCTCGATTGGCTAGCGACAGTAGATGAGATCTTGAATTACAAAGAGGTGCCGAACAATAAGAGGGTACCCTTGGTCGCTACGCATTTGCGTGGTTGTGTTGCTGCTTGGTGGCAGCAACTTAAACATAATCGGATCCGTCAGGGCAAGGCGAAAATTCAATTTTGGGAAAAGATGAATAAACAGTTGAAGGTGACGTTTCTTCCTTTTAATTATACCAAAACCTTGTATCAGCTGTTACAGAATTTAAGGCAGGGCAATCGCTCTGTAGATGCTTACTCCACAGAGTTTTACCAATTGATAGTGCGTAATGATGTAGGGGAGTCAGAGGATCAGTTGGTGGCGCGCTACATTGGTGGGCTACCGTTGAATTTGCAGGATGTTCTTAATATGTTCTCGTCGGTGTCGGTTTTTGAGGCTTATCAAAGAGTACCTCAGGCTCAAACTCAATAAATACGACGTTCTATAATAAGCAGTTCTGGTGGTCCATCTGGAGGTGGGGGTCGACCATTCGCCCCAAATCCCATATCTGGTCTGTCTCAATCTTCTACAAGGGTCGGGGTGTTGATTGGAACATTCGGCCCGGCTCCTCCAGCTGCAAGTTCGGGTGGCTAGGCTCCTTCTGTTGGACGAGAGTGCGATAGTGTTTTCGTTGTGGTCGTTATGGTCATTTGAGGAGGGACTGTCCATCCCAAGGACAGTTATACCCAGGCTTGTTGATCGGAGAAGCAACACAAGCCTATGTCGAAGATCCCGTTCATGTGGTGAATGAGGAAGAAGATGTCGAAGTAGTGCATACAGGTGACACGAGACCTCTTTTGGTGGTGCGACGAGCTTACCTTATGCCTAAGGGGTCATCTGAGGACTTGCAACGAAACATCTTTCTGTCCACATGTACCATTGGGGGCAAAGTGTGCAAGTTCATCATTGATTCAGGCAGTTGTGAAAACGTGATATCAAAAGCGACCGTACAGAAGCTGAAGTTAGGCTCATAACCCCACTATGCTCCTTATAGCCTGGCATGGTTGAGACGAGGTAATGAAATTTGTGTTACTAGACGTGTATTGGTACCTTTCTCTATTGGCAGTGTATATCGTGATAGTGTTTGGTGTGATGTGGTGCCTATGGACGCGTGTCATCTGTTCTTAGGTTGTCCATGACAGTTTGATAGGGATGTGTGTCATGAAGGACGTCGGAACGCGTATACGTTCACCTTTTCGGGTAAGAAGATTGTACTACTACCTTCCAACGATGCTCATTGTACCTCTTCGACAGGGACAGTAGTAACCTACTTACCCGATCCTTGTTTGTGCGTGAGATGTTGGCAGAAGGTATTGTATTGTCGTTGGTGGGAACTGAGGCGACGAAAGTGTCGGCAGTTTCTATGGCAGTTTCTTGGTGTCTGAATTTCACGATGTGTTCCCAGAAGACCTTCCAGAGGGTCTTCCTCCTTTGCGGGATATACAACAGATTGATTTGACACCTGGTGCATCGCTGCCTAACTGTCTGCATTATTGAATGAGCCCGGCAGAACATAAGGAGTTGAGGAGACAGGTAGAGAAGTTGGTGCAGAAGGGTTATATCAAAGATAACATCAGCCCGTGTGCAGTCCTCGCGCTTCTAGTGCTAAAGAAAGATGGAAGTTATCAGATGTGTATAGATAGCAAAGCCATCAACAAAATAACAGTTCGATATCGTTTCCCGATATCGAGATTAGATGATTTACTTGACCAGTTGGTAGGAGTAACAGTATTTATCAAATTGGATTTGAAAGGTGGTTACCATCATATCAGAATCCGTCCTGGTGATGAGTGGAAGACATCGTTTAAGACACGAGAGGGATTGTTTGAGTGGTTGGTTATGCCCTTCGAATTATCCAATGCACCGAGCACGTTCATACGGGTGATGAACCAAGCCCTTTGACCGTTTATTGGTAAGTATGTGGTTGTATACTTCAATGATATATTGGTGTACAATGGGTCAAAGGAGTGTCATGGTGTGTATTTAAAAGAAGTCCTTGTTGTTTTGCGCAGAGAAAAGTTATTTGCAGTCCGTAATAAGTGTGTATTTTATATCGATAGTGTTCTATTTTTGGAATATGTTGTGTCGACCAGTGGGGTGACGGTGGATTCAGCTAAGATTGATGCGATCCGATAGTGTCCACAGCCACAATCAATTTTTGATGTGCGGAGTTTCTATGGCTTGACGTCGTTTTATAGACGATTTATTGAGCATTTTAGCACTATCATGTCTCCCATCACTGATTGCATGAAGGAGAGTGAGTTTCAGTGGACACCTGAGGCTGATAAGGCGTTCGTGGTTATTAAGGAGCGCATGACTTCAGCCCCGATACTTGCATTGCCTGATTTTGCAAAGCCTTTGGCCTTACATTGCGATGCCTCTAAATTGGGCATCAAAGCTGTTCTCAGTCGGGAGGGGAAACCAGTAGCTTATTTCAATCAGAAGTTGGCAGGGGCTCGTGGAAGGTATAACACTTATGATGCAGGACTTTATGTCGTTGTTCAGGTCATACGCCATTGGCGACATTATTTATTTCAGCAGGAATTTATCTTATACAGTGATAGTGATCATGAGGCTCTCAAGCATTTGTCCAGCCAGCATTCTATGTCTACCCGTCATGCATCGTGGATTGCCTTCTTGCTGCAGTTCAACTTTGTCATTAAACATCAGGCTGGTTCTTCTAATCGTATGGCAGACGCGCTCAGTTGGCGACATGAGTTGTTAGCACGTCTACATGTGGCAGTCATGGGGTTTGAAACATTTGCCTCTCTTTATGTTGATAATTCTTATTTTTGCCCCATTTTTCATAGTTTACTGCATGGACCTCATCCTCCCTTTCTGTTAGAGGACGGTTATGTGTTTCGGGGTGTTCAGTTGTGTATACTAGATTGCAGCCTTCGTGTGAAATTGATTGAAGAGTTTCACGGTGAGGGTCATGTGGGGTTGAGATCGCACTTTAGCTCTCAATAGTGCTTCATTTTTGGCCTACTATACGTCGTGAAGTGGAGAAGTTTGTCTCGCGGTGCAGGGTGTGTCATGTGGCAAAAGGGAAAGCCACGAACGCTGGTCTTTATCGACCATTACCAGCATCTTCAGCTCCGTTGACCGATATTAGCATGGATTTTGTCCTCGATTTACCGCGCACACAGCGTGGTACTGACTCCATTTTTGTAGTTGTGGATCAGTTTTCGAAAATGGTGCACTTCATACCTTGTAAGCGTACCACTGACGTAGTCAAGGTTTCCCAGCTCTTTTTTAGAGAAATTTATCGTCTTCATGGTTTGCCCACTTCTATTGTGTCAAACAGAGACACAAGGTTCATTAGTCACTTTTAGCGGAGCTTATGGAAGTCAGTTAACATGTCGTTCAATTTCATTAGTGCATATCACCCTCAAACAGATGGGCAGATTGAGGTTGTGAATCGATCTTTGGGTGATTTGTTGCGATGCTTAGTTGGGGATAATCTTCGCTCATGGGATCAGTGACTTAGCCAGACAGAGTTTGCTTATAATCATGCTCGAATAGGAGCACCGATTTCAGTCTGTTTCAAGTTGTGTATAGTATTCTGCCATGCAGTCCTGTTGATTTATTAACTCTGCCCTCTAAGACTCAGTTGAACGGGACAGCTGTTGACTTTGTTCATAGTTTGCAGCAGGTTCATGAGGAGACTCGAGCTAATATGTTGGAGTCCAACCGCCAATATAAAGAGACAGCTGACCGGCATCGACCTTCTGTTGAATTTGAAGTTAGGGATTATGTTTGTACGGTGCTGACTAACGATAGAGTGTCTTCTCATGAATATTCGACGTTATCGCCTCGTACCATTGGTCCAATGGAAATTATAGAGAATATTAATCCCAACCCTTATTTCCTTCGACTTCCTTCTCATATTCGGACTTTTGATGTATTTAATGTGAAGCATATTTTGCCATACCATGGAGATAACATAGAAGACGGTGCTACCAGTTCTAATTCGAGGGTGAATCTCATTGATCCCAAGGAGAATGATGAGGTTAGTGTGGAGGAATAGACACTTTTGTATTTGGAACGCTTGAATTGTCGGTGTTCGAAGAAGATGACGTAACTTTTGCATATAGTGTCCGTTTTGGGCCCATGACCCCCATTCCAGAAAGCTCGCGACTATTCACATTGAACTCACAGTTTTGCTGTGATGTATGATGGATTTTGAACGTTTGAATTTGTTTGCTAAATCAAAACGGCATTTAATGTTTCTTAATTCATTATTTTCAGTATTTATTTATTTTACTTTGTAGCCCACTCCATTAAGGGATTGTTGGCTCAGTAGGTTATCTGTTCTTTTCATATTTAAGATTCTAAAACGTCTTATAGGGTTTTTAGGTTGTTCATGAAATAAGAAAGACATTTGTTTTTTTAAGTGCAATCCGTTTCGAGTTGTTATTATTGTGTTTGTAAATTCGAACTACATCAAGATCTCTCATCATTT
This sequence comes from Fraxinus quadrangulata, assembly GCA_903798255.1. Lineage (NCBI taxonomy): Eukaryota > Viridiplantae > Streptophyta > Magnoliopsida > Lamiales > Oleaceae > Fraxinus > Fraxinus quadrangulata. Next base: position 20,330 of record CAIGRB010111113.1, read on the forward strand.
GTTACAAGTGCTGGAACTCAGATTTATGGGAATATGATGAGTAATTCTGTAATTGTGACCATTAGTCCACATGGCATTACATTAATAAGTCCATGCCGAATTTCTACCTTGTATAGTAAATGAGGTTGGGACGGAAAACATGATCTCTATCTCGAACTCTCCTAACAAAAGCATAATTCTTTATTTTATTATATTTTATATTATTTTTGTGTTTTTTGATGTAAATTGTATGCAGATAATAAAAATTATATTTAAAAATAGTTAATTAATATAAAGTCCATATTTGAGCCACATTAAAATTTTTATTCTTATTTTTCTACTCATTTTCAACCATACATTTTCAATAAAATAATATTTTCAATCACATCAATAAATTTTCCTTCTTTTTCAACTACACATTCTCCATCAATCTACTATTCCAAAATACATTATTTCAAAATAATGTGATTCAAACACACCCAAATGGCGCGATAAATAAGGATTTTTTAATCCCTACCATAACTCGGACAGTCTCTGTCCAATTTTCCAATAATTCTCGACAAGATGGGGATGATAATAGCCTCTCCGACCCCATCCCACTGCGCCCTCCTGATTTCTATCATTTTTGTAATAACCCAAATTTTATAATTTAAATAGCTACCAAATTTATTTATTTCAACAGTGTAGTATATGAAATTAATGAGCACAATTTAATTAATACAATAAATTCATAACCAAATAAAATATATTCCAAATAAATATTAAAAGCCATACATATTGCATTTATTAGATAAATAATAAAATGTTAATTCCACTAATAAAACATAACACAAATTTAAATTTATAACTCAATAAAACATGTCTTAAATTTCTAAATAAAAAAAAAACTTTTTTGAAATAAACTAAGACCTTGTTTGATCCTTTTTTTTTTTTCAAAATATATTTTTCTCTTTTTTCCTTTTCAACCATACATTTTTGAACAAAATAATATTAAACACAGCTCAAAAACTTTTCTTTTATTTTTAACCACAAATTTTTCATCAATTTACTATTTCAAAATGCATTCAAAACAAAACAAAATAAAACAAAACAAAAAGGAGGGGGGCTCAAACAGGCCCTAAAAATTGCTAAAATAAAAATATTTTGTTGTGTCAAATTATTTTATTGAGTCTCATAAATCCTAGCACTATAATTGCACATCATCGCCCGCCAACTAACAACTCGTTCTAATATGTGAGGAGTAGGAAAAAAGATGAGTATATGGGAATACTTAATAGGACACGAAAAAATGTTTTAATCTCGAATAAAAATATTAAATCATGCATCAAAAATATCATATCGTCATATCATATCTTTAAAAATCGGTAAGAGCTCATAATATATCATATATTTTGTACCGGATGACAATTTCATAGCATATCATATCATAACTTTCATTAGCATAATATTTATCAACATGAAGAAATAAAATTAAGCGGGACAAACCACTTGCACCTCATAATCCTACCTTGATTGATAAAAAGAATTGTTGGAAGAAAAGCAAAAAATTCACGTTCCAAAGCCTTCTGTTGCCGTATCTATATGTGTTCTACCCCGTAAAAAATATCATTTATTTTTTATTCCCAAGTTGGAAGCACTTGTTTTAGAAACACATCAATCATTCTTGATATAATTCTTCTATTACACGTATTTTTCACACAATTGATTTAAAATTACTCACACATTCCTATCAAACATTTGAAATTAAAAGGTAATTTAATTAATTCTAATAAAAACAATTGACTCTTTTGGTGGCACAAATCATGACGTGCCGTGTACTGTACCAAGAAAGTGTCCAATATAATATATTACATCATTCAAACCTTCTAAAAAAATACTTTATCTTTTCATCAAAATCAAATCATAACCAACTAAGAAAATATTTCTTTATTTCAACCAGTATATGTGGCTAGATTGGAAAGATTTTAAATCCATATTAATTTAATTACTAACAAATTAAGGTAATATCTTTCAACATTAATAACATGCGCATAACTTATTCGAAATAATTATTTCTCGAGTCCAATGTGCATTATTTAATACAAGCTACAAATTGTACCCAAAAAATTGCTTATTAATTCTATCTCTATTAAAATTTAATTATTTGACCCAAAAAAATAAGAGTTTAAAACTTATTTCTCCATAGTCTTTCAACTAAGCAAAATATATAAAATATAGTATTGAAAACAATTAATTCTATTTTATAAAATTCTTGGGGCTTTACCAAATGAAAATGGAACAATAATGTTTTGTCACACCTACTTTCATCAAATCAACTATGGGATCCCATCAAATTAGTTGGAACCCATCTTACTTCCCAATTAGAACGTATGTGTGAGTTTTGCCATGGAATTATTGTGCTTTTCATACCCAATGAAGGAAAAAAATTTATTGTATAAGGTACAATTAACTTTTTTGTCACTTGTAAATTGAACCCAATTTCTTCATTGTATGTACCTCTAATTTTTAAGAAATCATATCTATATGATAATAACTGATTTTATTTTTTATTTATTTATTTTGTTCATTTGATCACTTATGTAAGAAAATAATTACTTTTACTTTCATCACTTTGTCCATATGTTCCACGGGTTTGATTAACATATGGGCTAATCAATGACATTTCTTAACAAGTTATTTTCACGTCATAAACACAGCAGTGGCAGCCAAAGAGGCTGCAGTTGATATTAGTGCTTTTGTTGAAGGGATTTTGATGTTTGGATGTATGATTTCTTTGTGATCTTTGGTTATTTGAAGCAGTTTTTATGAATTCTATTCGGGAATTTTGGTTTTAAATTGGGCTGTGAAAAGTGTTTGGATACCAAAATTCTCAATTGGATCTGGGTTTTCAAGAAAGGGATTCTTGATACAATATTTTGAACGAGTAGGCCTATATTTGGTATCAAGAATCACGACTTGCTCCACTTTTCATGATCGAATTATGGACAAACCGATGTTACTAAAAAGGTATGAAATCCCGGATCAGATTTGAGCACGAGATTCAAATAGCCTAAACGTATCTAAAAATTCATCTCAAGAAACACAATTTGGAACACAACATACGAATTTTAAAGGGTCTTCACATGGATGCAAATAAGAACACTAGTCTTTATGGTTTTTAAGTATGGAGTGAGTGGTACGTTGGTTAGAACTGGAAAGTGACATAAATAAAGACTTTAGACAAGTCTTTTGCTCTCTTTCTCCTGCTGGCTTCATCCATTGGCTGTTCGTACTTTTTTCATCGACTTCAACGACTTAAGAAAGCACTAATTGGAATTGGAAAAAACGAATTTCCAGTCAAATATACAATGTGGAATCTTTCTGATTCATTGTGGAAAGTCCAATTCTTTGTAAAATTGTCACGTAGTGCTAAGAGTCATTCATGTTGAATATCGTTACTCAATTTTTTTTATATGCGAGTTACCTAAAACCTCCTTTGTTATCTTGTGCTCATATTTTTTGCTTTTGACCATTTCATTGATTCTTTTTGCACACATGATAATTAAATAGAATTTATTTATCCTATAACACTTAACTCGTATAATTAATTATGCAACTCAACCATTTAGGAATTTCAGGCATATTTTTTTCAAGTTTCCAACTAAAAATATAATTCTCGAAATCATAAATATCACAAATCAATAATGCTTTGTTCGTGGAAAGGGAAAGCTATACTCGTGCGCTGAATTTGACTTAGGGTGGGTTTTTTGTTGAACTTATTTACTTTTTTAGTTTGAATTAGGGTGAGCATTTTGCAGGGTTGTACTGCCAAAAAAAAACAAAAAAAAATTTATTTGCCAAGTAAAAAGGCACCTGCCTAGGTAGCCCCTAAATAGGCCTTTTAGAATTTTGATTTCTCCCATTTCGACACTAAATGTTGAATAGTCTTGTGTAATATTTATTGTGAGTGTTTGGGAGCCATGGTCCACGCCTAGTGTAGAACTATAAAGATCAATATGAATAAATATATGCAAAGAAACCTTTTGAATCAATATTTTCCTTTCCTCTCTTCCCTTTGTTGAGACGGGAGGTGTGTTTATGCTTCTCCATTTTATACTGGAGTTGGCCTGACATGGGGTGAGACCTACGAGCATTGTTAGTCTTTATTAATTATTATTCTTTAGCATTCCGTATATATATAAACTTGGTTTAGGTAATATTTTGTATATCTGGCGTTGCTCTACCTCTTAATTTTGCTAGAAAATAACTCTAAAATTTGTCATATAAACAAAGGCAAGAAGAAAAGTTTACTCTTCGACTCTATCAACATGAAAAAATGTAGAGTTTAACACAACAAAATTTATTTTAGTACAAAAGGACACTCGTACAATTCTGTTTATATTCACACTAAGGTCATTCATCACTCACTTATTTCCTATCTAAAGCACTCTCTTAGAATATCAAGTGTTTGGATCTCTCGTCATTTGTTATATGTGCTGAAACTCATATTTATGAATTATGAGTAATGTGATGTAGTATTTGTGACCATTAGTCTACATGGTATTAAATTAACAAATCCATGTCGAATTTCTGTCTTGTATGGTAAATGGGGTTGGGAAGAGAAATATGATCTCTGTCTCGAACTCTCCTAACAAAAGCAGAATTCTTTATTTTATGATTTTTTAAATATTATTTTTATGTTTTTTTTTAATGTAAATTGTATTCAAATAATAAAAAATTATATTTAAACATAGTTAATTAATACCACGGGACTTCAGAAAGGGTGGTATTTAGCCATGCCACAATAAATGGGGATTTTTTTTAATCCTTGCCATGCTCCCGACCGTCTCCGCCCTATTTTCCAAAAATTCCCGACAAGACAGGGATGATAATGACCTCTCCCAACCCTACCCCTCCGTGCCTTGCTCGTTGCCATCATTTTACCAATGAAATGCAACAGTATAATGTTTTGTCACGCTTACTTTCATCAAATCAACAATGGGATCCATCAAATTAGTGACCTACCATCTTACTTCCCAATTAGACCGTGTGTGTGAGTTTTGCCATGGAATTTATTGTCACTTTTAAATTGAACCCAATTTCTTCACTTGTATGTAGCTATACTATTTAAGAAATCAGATCTTTGTACACTTTCTTCATTTTATCACTTATATAAGAAAATAATTACTTTCACTTTCATCACTTGGTCCATATGTGTCACGTGTTTGATAACATATGGGTAATCAATGACATTTTTTAACATTTTTTTTTCACATCATAAAGAGATAAAAATAAATAAAAAGGATAAATCATTGCTTGACATTATTAAGAAATAAAAATAAATAAAAAGGATAAATCTTATCTATTTTACCATTCAATCATATCCAAATACTTTGAACCATACATGCTCATAGTCGTGCACGACTAGATTAGTAATCAAAACATTGCAATATTCATGAGGACTATTTACTTCAAAACTTACTCAATTTGGACCGTCAACACTTTGTCCTTCCTGTTCTTGTGGCAAATCTTTAGCCTTTTGTTCATCAATTTCTTTCTTTTTCTCTTGTAGAAACTCAACTAGGCCACCAAGTGAAATCTCAATCTCTTCATTCCTCAACAGTTGTTCACCAACTTCTGCAGGTGTTACATTTGTTTCCTCCAGCAAATTGTTAATTTGAGGAATCAGAAAATGATCTGTAATTCCAAGATAATTTTCTGCTAGAGTCTTGAACGCACACGGAGTGCAATAAGACATATGAACGTGCAAATCCATCCTACCAGGACGCAACAAAGCAGGGTCAAGTCGATCTTTGTGATTGGTCGTGAACACTATAATCCTTTCATCTCCACAACTCGACCAAAGGCCATCGACGAAATTAAGCAGCCCTGATAATGTTACCTAAGGAATGAACTAAATGTTTAGTTCACACACTTGTGAAAATACTGATAGATAGAGAGATACTTACTTGATTAGGCTTATTTTGTCGTACGATGTTTACAGTTTGGGCTTGGCTAGCTTGACTAGATTGAAGGATTTTCAGAGCTCGTTCTTCTGCCTTTCGATCTTGTATTTCAAGACTGCAATCAATGTCCTCGACTACGAGTATTGACCTGTTTTTCGTGTTAACCAACAACCTTCTCAAGTCTGAATTGGCATGAATATCAGTCAACTCCAAGTCATAAATGTCGAAATTAAGGTAATTAGCCATTGCTGCTATTAAACTTGACTTCCCTGTGCCTGGAGGACCGTACAACAAGTATCCGCGTTTCCAAGCTTTTCCAACTTTCCTATAGAAATCTTTTCTTCTAACAAACCTATCAAGATCGTCCATAATCATCGTTTTTAGCCTCGTATCCATTGCCAGTGTATCGAATGTTGCCGGATGATCAAGCTTTACAGAATTCCACGAATAGTCAGACGAGTATCTACGCATATGATCACTATTTAAAGTATAAATTTTGAGGGTTTTCTTCTCTTCTTTAATGTTCTTGGACTCTTGTAAAATGAAAGGGAAGTAGGACTCAAATACCATCTGTTTATGTTTGTTATGAAACCTAAGCACAAAGTACTTAAGTTCCGATTGCTGGACGTATTGTCCTGGGTACCCCGTGGCACTTTTCGACTCAACTTGCCTAGTAATTTGCCTCCATTTGAAGTGCACCCCATTGAAAATGTCCAAGATTTCTTGATTCCTAGCCATCGTAGTCGATATCTTAGTCTCCATTTTGGGCATGCTAACCATAAACTTGTTCGTACAAGGTGAGATCTTCGTCCCTAAGTAGATTTCAGCCGCGTTATAGATTTGATTACTTGAGAGGCCATTGGAGTCTTCAATGATCAAGACGATTTCTGAAGAAAATGATCTGAAGAAACTTTGGATTGTCAAATGGACGTATTGTTGGAGTTCGTATGGGATTAAATCCCGGGCCACTGACCGCACGACCATGGCCGACGCAGCCAGAGAGGCTGCTGTGGAAACTAGTGTTTTAGCTGATGGCATGTTGATCTCAGAAAACATTTTAGAAACCACAGTGTTTGAAGCCATTGGGAAATGGTATAAAAAGGTTTAAGAAGAGTGTTGGAGTGCTCTTGTTTAGTATATTAATCTCTAGTTATAGACGTTGATTTCAATACCATTTTGTCTACTTTCATTTAACCTTTAGGGATAATTATTTTACTTTGGGTTTTCCCTCTTGTCTTAAGCAAAAAGGTTGTTATCTTGTCTGATAAAGTCCCTCGAAATGTCCACAGAAATCAAATTGGAAACAATGAAATGATTCCATGTTAGGCGTGAAAGTGAAATACACGAGAGTTTTGATCATTAATTTGTACCAACTAGTCAACGTTGCTGAATCAGCTGCTTTGTTTTTGGGATCAACAATTAAGAATTATTTTCCTCTACTTGCTCATGGCGTTGCATATTATATTATATACAATAAAAAATAACACTTGAATCGTTTTGAATATTAATTAATTTAAAATTAATATCAAATAATATATGCTTTTGACAATAATTGTTAAATTATTTATTTAATTTTCAATTAAGTAAATTGAATGTTAATTAGCATACATGATTGTGAATAATGAAATGTATTTTTGAATGTGAAATTCTAATTAACTTATAATTAGAATTAATAACACTGAAATGCATAAATGAAGATGAATATTAATTAATTAATAATTAATAATAGAGAATCCATACATTAATGAAAGTACACATGTGAAATGAATATGTCAAATGTACTTGTACATTGATAGTAATTAAATTGAATAATTAAATACATATTGAAAAACGAAGAGTAAAGTATTATTAAAATAATTAAATTATAGTGGGGTTAAAATCGTCCAAAAAAATTCTCACTTGATGTAATATTTAATTTCAAAATAAGTAAAATTGTAAATTAATTAGCATACATAGACGTGAATAATAAAATGTATTTTTGAATGTGAAATTCTAATTAACTTATAATTAAAATTAATAACATTGAAAATGCATAAATGAAGATAAATATTAATTAAACAAATGTGAAAACGAATGTTAAGTAATTGAAAATTAATAATAAGAAATTCATACATCAATGAAAGCACACAAGTGAAATGAATATATCAAATGTACATGTACATTTCACGCGTTTTCTATAACGTGATTTAACCCGCAAGTGTACGGTGTTAAGTTTTGTAATATAGTACTATAGTAAGAGTGTCGAACCCATATGGATTGTAATTTAAATTTATACTAGGCACTATAATTATGTAGCTTTTATTTTATCTAAATGAATGGGTTATGAATCAATATTGTTAACTAATGTAACGATAATTTTGGTGACTAATTCAACGAATACAAATTATATAAATTTAATCAAGATGGAAAAGTTTAGGGAATGATTTCACCTAACTATCAAATATGATTATTAAAAACTTAGTTATCTCTAATCAATTTTCTATATTTATAAGCAAGAACCCTAATGTAATTCTACCCCCTCTCTCGAGTGTTGAATAAAAATTAATCATAGAAATTAATTTCAATATCTCTATTTCGAATTAAAATCTAGAAACTATCAAGTTCATGATTCTTTTATGGAGTAAACTTCATAGATCTTATACTTTCTCTCGAAACCTATANAACTTCATAGATCTTATACTTTCTCTCGAAACCTATAAAATCTATGTTGTGTTAATCTTATTATCGCACCTAAATTCCTCTCTCTTGATTGTCGAAATTGACTAGCATCTACTCATTCAATTAGTGGCCAATTAATTGAGAGCATTAAAATCATAACACAAATAAATGGAATGAAAAATTTCATAGAAGAACTAAAATAAATTCAAATTATACTCTCAAATTTTGGTTACAATCAAACTCTAGAAGAATAGTTTAGTTCATGATAAGAAACGTGAAATCTATACAATTCAAAATAAACAACATAAAGAAGAGAACAGAAAAAAACTAATTTTTTGATAGATCTTCAATCTTCTTCCTCGATGTTGTTTTTGCCTCCCTATGATTTCTTGAATTATGTCAACTTTGCATCCTTTCGATTGAGGTGATTCAAGATTCTTTGGAAAGATAACTCAAATGGTTACAACTTTACTTCAGATATCATTTTTCAATTCAAACGTTTGTTATGTCAAAAATGAGTCTCAACATGATACTACAAATCTTGAGTATAATTTTTTCGGTTGTAAAATGATGTGTGATTATATTTTGACTATATTTGATCAATTTGACTTCTTTCTTTATCCAATTGACTCCAAACACTCTCGAATCTTCATTTTGAGGTCCGACACAACATTTAAATATTTTCACTTTAGTCCCCGAACTTTGGATCTCTGACAATTTAGCCATTTTCTCAAATTTTGCCAACTTTTACTTATTTCCTTCAATTTCATCAACCTATATCACAACATCAAAACACACATTAAAACGTTCTAAAATTCGTAAAAATAAGTTAAATATCAA
>CAIGRB010111118.1:0-35607 GCA_903798255.1 Fraxinus quadrangulata
CCCTACTCCTCATAGGTTAGTACAGGTCATTGGTTGGCGGGGCGATGAGGTGCAGTCGTGGTACCAAGATTCATGGAACTCAGTAAAAATAATTTGGTGTAACAAGACAATATTTTAAATTTCAGCAATTTTTCTTAGTTTTATTTATAAATCTAAGACATGTTTTATTGGATTATAAATTTCAGCAATTTTTCTTAGTTTTATTTATAAATCTAAGACATGTTTTATTGGATTATAAATTTAAAACTATGTTATGCTTTATTAGTGAAATTAAGATTTTATTATTTATCTAATAAAATAAATATGCATGTTTTTAAAAATATTTATTTGGTTATAAGTTTTTATCAATTTAATTGTGCTCGTTAATTTCATATATTTACATTGTTAAAGTTAATAGTTTTGGTAGAGATTTAAAACTTAAATTTAGGGTTGTTACACTTACTTTCCTTGCATAATTTCTTTGGGAGTTTCTAGATTCTCCCCTAACATATGGGTCTCCAAAACTTGTATCAATCTCTCTGATGGATTCGCGGCCAGCATCAGCTAGGGGGCTTCTTCTTTGTCTTTGTTCGTCCCTAGGTCTCTTCCTATCGTCGTCTCTCCTTCGAGAGGCGATATCTCTATTGGGGTGCATCAGCACACTATTCCAAGGTGTTTAGTTTTGCCTCGGGAGAGTATCTCTTAGAAGGATCCTATTTCTCTATTGATTGTTGTTCGGGGGTGCATTGAAATGCCCCTGGACCCAGTAGTGTTGTGGCTATAGAAGTGGTGGGATGTACAATGGAGGAGTGCTTCGTCCCTATTTCTAAGTTCAGCGCCTCACCCCACTGTCCCTCACTATTTGAGGGAATCGTTGGGAGGTTTTCCTTGGTACGTTTCAGTACTAGAATTCACTTCCTCATAGGCCAAAGTGGCCATTGCACTTAATGTTGCTGAGGCCAATGCTTGTCCTAGGTTAGAGAGGTCGACTGTCCGGCCTGGTGGTCCATCAAGTGTGAGGTTGGGCCTCTTTTTCTTTGCCTCTAAGGAGGTGAGAGCCCTTAGTTTGCCCTATTTCTATAATCTCTCAATTCTTCATTGAGGATCTCTTGCCTTATCATTTTTAGTAAGGCATCGTATCTGGTAGGGTCTTAGTTTTGCACATCCCTCCAGAAGAGAGAGTTCGTATCCAGTCCTCCCCTCAGGGCTGTTAGAACTTCTGTATCCATCATATCATTTCATCAGTAAAGCGGGACAGAAAGTTCTTCATTGATTTACCCTACTGTTGTCTCATGTCCTGTAGGCATTGTATCCTCCATTTACCCTCTTTGCCAGTTGCGAGCGCTTAAGGAACATCTTTTTGAAATCCGGCCAACTCTGGATGTTCCCTTCTAGCAGTCTGGTGTACCATATTTCAACGGCTCCACTTAGGGTTAAGCGGAAGGCTCTACACTTTATGGCTAGGGTAGCTCATATTAAACTCATGTGAGTTTTGAAGCTATTCAGATGCTTCACAGTGTTACCTCTCTCGTCATACTTGGAAATCTTGGGAAGCGTGAATGGTTCAATATAAGGGCGTTCCTAATCCCTTGTGAAAATGACAAGTTGTCATCGTCGTCATCAAACATCAGAGTCCTTATTTCCCAGCCTGGGTCTCTGAAGGTGGTTGGGAAGGTCTTGCTTGGTTCCTAGTCTGCTCCGCCCTCCTCTCAAGCCTATTTTAAAGGAGAGGATTCCGTAGTACTTCATCATAACCCTACTCATGCCTTCCAAATTGGGGAAGTTCCCACTGCCTATTTCTATGTGCAGGAGGAGGAGGTTGAGTCTGCATATTTCTAGGTACAATGAGAGGTTGATCCCGTCTATCTCTAGGTAGCCCTGGGCTTAATCTGTTAAATACACTTACAGACCTTTGAGGCATGTCCTCTGGGTTAAAGTCTGGAGAAAATCGTATGGAACTTCCGTGGATTGGTTAGTGGCATAATTGGTGGATGTATCCAACCCAACTTTCCTTTCCTAGAGAGCCTATTCCCTGGCATAATATGATAATCAGCCATTTGGCTTTTGACATCTTCCCCAAATACTAGTTTCCTTGCAAAGGGTCTTGAAACGCATTTATAAGGGCTGCGTATGGAGGGACTGGGTATCTCCCTTAGCCTTGCATGCTCCTCACCAGTTCATGCATGGCTATGTTCTACTGAGTTATGTCTCTCATGTTTGCAGCCGTTGTGGCCACTTATTGAATGAGACTAGTAGCTATCCTTGACCCACCTTGCCTATGATGCTGATGAGGTCTATGGTGAGTAATCGAAACAGCCTGTGAGGGTTCTTCTTCTTTAGGGTGTTCCCTAGCTATTCGAGGCGTAGACCCTTCATTGTTTGAATTCATGGCAACAAACTTTTCTGAGCAAATGATATTTCTAGATTAACTCTCAGTAGAACGGTTTTACCTTGGATTTTCCAACGGTTATTTCTTCAAGGACCTTTCCTTTTTCATGTGCATGAAAATAGTTTCTCCGTAAAGATTGTTTCCGACTATCCTTTTTTTATCCACATGATTTTCGTGGTTGAAATGACTGGCTTCCCACAGACAGCGCCAATACATTGACCCCGAAAAACGTAACACCAACTTGGACAACAGATACCAGGCCCACTCACACTAACTTAAGCAAATTTCGGTGCATTTCGATTGGTGAATCGGTGGGAGAAGAGTAGCGCGTGAACGCAAGAGATGCTTCATGATGCGAGACAAAAATGTTCGAGCACCGGTGGTAATAACTAAAGTGACTACGCTAACAAACAGTCACCAACCAAAATATAAATAACCTAGTATCCAAACTAGCACTAATAGATTAAGCAATAATGTATATTGAGAATGCTTTTGTATATTATATCTTTTTATGTTCAAAGAACCCTCATTTTTATGTACAAAGACTGCATATTTATACATTTATGGCTGACGTGGTGACCGTTAGATCAGAACCACGTAGTCTCATCCTTTTGATCGAAGCCTTACATCACTAAGTTTATCATACATTAAATGCATTGACAACGAGTCAGCCGCCCTTTGTAACATGATGATACACTTGACATTCTTTATTACAGACGTCATATCAATCACTTCTAAAGATTGTATGCAAATCTTGCAAGAGACAGCTTCAATTTCAAGGATCTCGAATGAACTAAGGGCTTCGACTTCAGAGGGCTTCGTATTGGTGGTCTTTGATGCGAAAAGCTTTGACATAACAGAAGCCTCAGCATGCTATTTCGACCATTTATGCTGTGCTTCAACTCAATAGTTTCTGCCGTTCATTTGACCCTTTTACATTTGACCAGTTGATTCTTTGTTGATTTTTCTTTTCACGTGGATTACTACGTGGCGTTTTGACTTGAGTCTCGATGGTGAGGCATAATAATTATTTTGTTAAAAATGTGTGATCGAGAATAAGAGTATAAAAATATATTTTGAAAATAAAAGATCGCTTGAATAAATATGCTAAATAATCATTATTATTATGTCATTTTACAAGAACCATACCTATCTTTCCCTTAGTCGTTCTTCTCTGGGATCTCCCACGAGGCCACCACCCTTGCAGCACCCACCTGCCGCCACCACATCACCACTGCAACCCCTAACCATCACCACAGAGGAATAAACCAATTCATACAATTCCATTTGCAGACCCGAAGACCGCTGCCGTTGCAGCCACTGAGAAAATGGTCGATACTTACCTGAACCCCATAATTACCACACACTCAGATCTTTGATCATAATTCACCACCTTTCCCCCGCATCCCATAACAAGCTTTCAAATCAAAATCCATTCACAATGGACCAAGCAAAAACACTGGCAAAAGCTCTGGTCAAGAACTCAAATAACCCCACACTCGCATGGCAACTCTTCAAGCGTACTCTCTATAACAACTATAATAATGTATTGGTAAATGATGATGATTATGATGATCTCCGCTCCTTCCTATGTCCTCTCCCTCTCATAACACGCATTCTTATTCGCGCCCACATGTTTACAGAAATTGACACTCTGCACAATCATCTCCTCCTCTCACAACCGCTAAAAACCCCACATAATTCTTTATATTGCATTGTCAAAATGTTGGCAAAGTCAGGTTACATTGACAAGGCCTTGTCTAATTTTCAATCTATTCGAACCCATTTCCGGAATAACCCCCCTTCCTTATCCCTGTACAATCTTCTTATTGAAAGTTCTCTTAAACAAAATTATTCAGATATTGTGTCCTGGTTATATAAAGACATGATTTTTTCAGCGGTGAAGCTAGAAACTTACAGTTTCAATCTTTTGATTAGTGGGTTGTGTGATTCGGGTAGGTTGGCTGATGCCCAGAAACTGTTTGATAAAATGCGCGATAAAGGTTGTGAACCTAATGAGTTCAGTTTTGGGATTTTGATTCGTGGGTATTGCAGACATCGACTTTTTTATAAGGGATTGGAGCTTTTGCATTTGATGAAGAAAATGGGTGTTTCTTCTAATATGGTGGTGTATAACACATTGATTGCGAGTTTCTGCAAGGAGGGTGAGAATGATGAAGCTGAAAGATTAGTGGAGAGAATGAAGGAGGATGGCCTTACTCCAGATGTTGTCACATTTAACATTAGGATTTCTGCTCTTTGTGACACTGGAAAGATTCTAGAAGCCTCGAGAATTTTTAGGGATATGCAAATTGATGAGTTAGGATTGCCGAAACCTAATGAAGTGACATATAAATTGATGTTGGAGGGTTTTTGCAGGCAGGGGATGTTGGAGGAAGCAAAGACTTTATTTGAGTCTATGGAAAGAGATGGTCTTTTTCCGAATGTGGAGAGCTATAACATATGGCTGTTGGGTTTGGTGAAGAATGGGAAGCTTTTGGAGGCTCAGTCAGTCCTTAAAGATATGATGGACCATGGTGTGGAGCCGAACTTATACTCATTCAATATTTTGATTGATGGGCTATGCAAGAATGATATGCTTGCTGATGCCAGAGCAGTTATAGGTTTGATGATCACGAGCGCAATTTCCCCAGATACGGTCACTTATAGCATTCTGCTTCATGGGTATTGCAGAAAAGGAAAGGTAATTGATGCCAATAAAGTTCTACATGATATGAAAAGGGCTGGATATTTTCCAAACACTTACACTTGCAATATACTGCTGCACAGTATGTGGAGAGAAGGTAAAATAGCCGAAGCAGAGATGTTACTGCAAAAGATGAATGAAACAGGGCATGGATTGGATCCTGTGAGCTGTAATATTGTGATTGATGGTCTGTGTAGAAATGGGAAGGTTGATAAAGCAGTTGAAATTGTGAGTGAAATGTGGACTCATGGAAGTGCTGCTCTTGGCAACTTGGGAAATTTATTTATTGGTCTAGTGGACAACAACGGGGAAAAATGCTTACCTGACTTGATCACTTATTCAACTGTTATTAATGGGTTATGCAAGGATGGAAGGCTTGATGAAGCTAAAAAGAAGTTTGTTGAGATGATGGGGAGAAACTTGTGTCCTGATTCAATTATTTATGATATTTTTATACATAACTTGTGTAAGAGAGGGAAGATATCACCTGCATTTCAGGTTCTTAGAGACATGGAGAGAAAAGGTTGCAAAAAGAGCATACAAACTTATAATTCATTGATCCTCGGTTTGGGAAGTAAGAATCAAATATTTGAAATGTTTGGCTTGATGAATGAGATGAAGGAAAGAGGTGTTTCTCCTGATGTTTACACTTACAACAATGTTCTTCGCTGCCTATGTGAAGGAGGAAGAAGTGAAGAAGCTACTTCTCTTTTAGATGAGATGTTGCAAAATGGGATAACACCCAACATATATTCCTTTAAATTGTTAATAAAAACTTTCTGCAGGACTGGTGAGTTCAGACCAGCACAGGAGGCATTTGACATCGCCCTTAGTTTATATGGCCACAAAGAAGTACTTTATTGTCTAATGTTCAACGAATTGCTTGCCGGAGAGGAGATCTTGGAAGCTAAGCAATTGTTTGAATCTGCATTAGACAAATGTTTTGATTTGGGAAGCTTTCGTTATGGATATCTCATAAATAGACTGTGTCGGGGAGAAAATATAGAATATGCTCTTGAAATCATCGAGAAAATGGTGAAGAAAGGATTGAAGTTTGATCCTGCATCATTGATACCAGTGATTGATTGTTTAGGTGAAAGTGGAAATAAGCATGGGGTTGATGAACTAACAGAGAGGATGCTATCGATGGCTTCAGAAAGTGAGATGGGAAATAAGATTTACCGGCATCACGGGCAGTTAATTAATGGGAAACAAAATAAATATGATGGAAGCAAGTGGCAAGCCATTCTGCAAAGGTATCGTACTGAAATGGATTCAGACTGGTTTTCTGATCTGATGTTAAAAGAAAGTTTATCCGTTATAATTTATACATGCCATGAGATGACACTTTATATTTTCTGTGTTATCATTAAACTTCACTGTGTAAAAAGATATAATTTTTGTCTTCTCCGATAAATTCCTTCCAGTACACCTCTAGAAGTGCATTAACTATGTTAGTATGTTCTTCAACATTAAACAATCGCAGGCTTACCATAAAGAACCTAAATTATATTAGGCTCAACTGTTCCATAATGGTTAAACACACTGTTGAGACTCATAAGTCCTTTTTTAATTGTTAAACGATCAATTTTCCTCATTATCCCTTTTTCTTTTTGTTTTGTTACTATGTTGATATTCTGTCCACCAGAGATGACGGCAGTGGAATAGCCTTGAAAACTCTGAAGCGTGTGCAGAAAGGCTGGGGTCAAGGAAGTTTATCGTATTTGCAATCCCAGAAAAATGAATTTATTGATTATTGGGATGCCACTGGCTAAAAATTTCTATTATTCAAGGCACCCGCTCAAAGTTTCCTTAAGGTGAGGCAGTTGAATGGTAACTCTGTTTCTCTTTCATAATGGGCGAAGGCCTGACGCGTGATTTATTTTCTCTTCCCTGTAGTTCTGGCAAGCTTCTGATTTTGATACATTTTAGGGTCTCCTTTAGTCTACATTATCAGATAAAACAAGTTCTGAAACAATGGTCACGTGTGGACACCCTGGGCAAGTTTCGCTTTGTAAGCTGGTAACTCTCTCTCTCTCTCTCTCTCTCTCTCTCTCGATCATCTATGTTTTTCTCATCTTTCCCCGATCTATCTATGTTATTTAAAATTTATTTGTTAAGAGTGTAAACTTTATGTATAATTTATATATTATTTTTAACATGTGCAATTTATTTGTTACAAGTACAACTATTACGTGCAATTTCTATATTTTTTTTTAATGTTGTGTAATTTATTTGTTAAAACTATATGTGTAATTTGTTGAAATTTATTTAGAATGTTTTTTTTTAATATATTGATTTGTAGGAAATTTTAAATTTGTTTGGTATTTTACTAAATTAATAAGGAATTTTTTCAGTTAAACGTTCCATCAAATGCAGATTTCAACTTCCCATAAAAGCTGAAATTAAAGCTTTTTAGAAATGCTCAAAATTTGAGCTTCTCTAAAACAACTTTGGGTGTTTGATAGATATTATTGAGGAAAGAATGTATTTTAAATAGTGATGTGATGGAAAATATGTGGTTAAAAAATAAGGAAAAATTATTGATGTGATAGATTTTGAAAGAATGTATTTTAAAAGAACGTGTGTCAAACAGTGGCTTAAAAGCACTTTTGCTATCCAAGAAGTGCTTTTGGACTTCCTTCCAAACACATTCTTAATGCTGGGTATTCCAGTATATCTTGTCTTTGAAATCTTGTTCTGTTATAGCATGCTCCAGATCAGCCTAATATTACAGTTGCAATTTTTGATACTTAAGACTGAGGCCGGTTTCGTTCTCTAAGCTTTGAAACAGTGATGTTGCGCAGAGACATGGCTTCCTCTTTTTGTTTTTCTCTGAAAAACTCGGTCAAGATTTGGAAGCTATCTAATATGATGTAATGTTTCAGACCAGCCTACAATTGGTTCTGAAACGTTAAAATTTTTGGATATCCTTAGAAGGCAGAGTTTTGTAGCTTTTTGACGCAAAGATGGTGAGCTGATGGTTTTTATCTTCATTCACTTCTATTTGGCTATGACAAGCTTTTGATCTTAAATTATTTTTTTCTTTATTTCTCCAGCATTGAGGATTTCTGCCACCTCTTAAGTCGAGCATCTATTTTCTCTTCTATCTGTCCAAATTTTGCTGCTTTTGTCAACTTCCTGGTACTTGTTCTTCCTTTATATAATAAGTTGCAAGAGTCTTCGTTTTGTATAAATTCTATCCAAAATGGGTATCTATCTTCTTGATAAAGTGAATGAAAAAGAAAAATTATTGGGTGGCTAAATATGTTGTTTACCTGTGAAGATATAATTGTTTCTGTTCTCAGAGTTATCTTTTTATATAGTCACATTTTTGTAAAAACTTCTCGGTATTGGTATGCAACACCTTTGGCTGCAATCCTAAATTTTATGTTCCGCTCAGAACTTCAGTTTCTTTACATTCTGTCTGTAACTGTACTATAGTACAAATCGTCTAGAACTTTCATGGATGCATAATTGCACCTTATTTATGTTTCAGAGAAACGAATATGAAAATCGAGCAACTCATCAACTCGGTATGTATAAATGTATACAAGAAGGTCTAAACTATATGCTAACAAAATTAAGTTGCAATTACTATGTCAATATGTATAAGTGATAATATTGTTACAGTAGTACTAGTAGTCTTATACATAATTTTGAGAAAGGAGTTGAGGGATCATCATGAACATAAAATACATCACTGCCATCATCGTCCAGGCGCCTCAGGATAAAAAAAAAAAAGATTGGTTAGCTGAAAATTCTGATGTTATTACTTAGTGCTCCTCTTTTTTTTTTTTTTTNAACCAATCTTTTGCGATGTTTCTGGCTTTGAAGTGAAAGTCTAATTCAATTTTTTTCTTCCCATGGAAGTAGTTGATTATGTCCTTAGAATGGTCCGCCATCACTACCAAATGAACTTCCGAGGCTTGGATGATAAGATTGATTGATAGAAAGTTTAATTGTGTGTCTCCTGGATAATTTGTGTATGTCTATACATTCTTCAAGATCTGCGTTGCATGTTAAAAGCACCCACTCAGATTCGTCGTCCAAATATTTTATGACTACCTTACTAACGTCATCTATATTGTAGCGCCTTAAAATTTCCTGCTGTAGATCTTTAAAACCCCAGTTTGGTTGTAGACTGAGCCGGATCTTTTCTTCCCCAAAACTGGCTTTTACTCTAAAATTACACGCATCACTAAAAATCTGGCTCCTACTCTTTGGCAGGGGAGGTGGAGCCTCAATTGAAGCATGCTCACTGACTATCTTTTGGCTTTGGGATGTAATCAGAAGCTCCGTTTCATCTTGGCCCAAGTCGAGCAATTCTGCATCACTCCGTGCTCTCTTTAGCATCCCTCCAGTCTGTTGGGCTAATAAGGCATCTCCACTGTTGGAGACATTGACAGGGAATGATGATTGCTTCACGCCTGTAGAACAGCAAAAACTTGAACTGGAGCTATGACTACCAGAGGAAGAAGGTGATTTTGAAGCAGTGTTTCCTGGGCTTAATAGGCTGCCTTCGGGTTGTGCATTCAGCTGTTGTATATGATCGGCCATCTTGGATGTGGATAAGTGGCTGCTTTCCTGTAAATTTGGAGATACAAGTTCTGGGAAGTCGTCGTATAAAGAACTGAGCTGAATAGAACCATCAGCACCCTGGACTGAATCTATTACAAGTTGAAGTTTCCTCAAAGAGTGACCAACTTTCTTGATCTTTCGAGAGGGCCACCTTGTGATTCCATGCTGTCTGCACATTCTTTTCAAAGTTGTGGGACATACTGTAAGAAGAACAAAATGGTCATTTACAATGAGATGGAGATACCTCTGCAATAAGTCATGTAAGAATCCTGTTAAATTTTGGGCTTACATAGCCTTATAATTTACAAATTCTCATCGAAGGACACAATACTTCTGTTAGACTGCTAATATGCCTGTGAATGCAAAGGGCTTACTATCTGAATATTCTACTCAGATAATGCATCTGAAAGCTCAGAATGTAGTGATAAAAGCAAAATTTACCAGCAAAACTAAAGTTCTAACTTATCCATGAAGACACTTATCAAAGAAATGAAAAGTGGAACTTGAATTGTAGGAAAGTAATCATTTTAGAAAGCATTTTTGGTGAAAATATATCTGTGCCAGTCAGGAATTGCGAGAAGCAAATTTCAACTTTATCCCACACTTTGAAAACCCCAAAAATATTTTGACTGAACTCAGAGAATCAGGGTTCAGTAACAATTTGAAGTTTTCTTGGAATTTATCTAGACTAAGTAGACTCTTTGTATTGAGCAAGGGAGAAAGTCAACGACTTGTCATATTGAAATATTAATTGATATTGAAATTCATTTTATTTACTTGTTATGGTGTTATCATACCCCCAATATTCTTGGCAGCATCTTTTAGACTCCCAGCAAAGTATTGTTGAAGTACTTGCAAGCTAATAGTCTTCTCAGTCTTGGTCCGCTTCCTTTCACTTGTTCTTTTAGAACCTGAAGACACATGCTCACTAACAAAAGAGAAGTCTCCAGTACCCTCGACAGTTCCTTTGTATACAGAATCTTGCTGGATGTTATTTTCTGAAGATACCGGCAAGATGCTGGAGTTATCCCATTGGTTTGTCACCTGGAACTCTTCTGCTGGCTCCTCATTGTAAGATCCCAAAGAAACAGTTTTTGGAAATGAAGCTTCAATGGCTGACTCCTCATCCATAACAACTCGTAAACTCTGGCAAGTTTGTTTTATGACAGAGGACAGTGAGTTGAGCATCTTCATCTGCTCTTCAGAATCTTTGCAATCTGGTGGCAAGAAAAATTCCAAAACAAAATCAGCTGGTCCAATGTATGTACTCCTGAGGCATATTGCAACAGCAGAACACAAGTAGAACATCCTTGCATGATGGGAGTGCAGATATTCTGTCTTGCAGAAAACTGATATGTCCTCAGCAAAACATGGTTGATTTGTCATGAATGCTTTCCCAACAATGCCTTTGCCTTTAAGTAAGTGATGCTCAGAGCATGCCTCATGAAAGCCAACAACTTGTGGATCAGCCACATAGCAAGCAGAGTCGATTGTGGAAATGCAATGACTATAGTTCTTGTCAAAGTGCCGGCACCCGCCTTTACCCTGTTGAATACATGGAGCCCAAGCCTGTGCCAAAGGCAATTTATGTGTGGCGCAGACACATTTCAAGACATCTTTAATCTCTGCCAAGGCAGCTCGGTATGGCTCGTTGCAATCCTGATACAAAATCAGACCTAAACTATTAGGAACTACTGTACAGGTATAGATGATATAATAATCTTAGCCCCTATTTGTCAATCATTATTTCAAAAAATTATTTGTTACAGTAAGATTCTTCACCACATGTTCACCCAATAAAATATTCTACACACAAATCAATAAAGTTACTTTACTTTTCAATCATACATTTTCCAAAAAATACTATTCATTACTCTATTTTTCTCCCACTAATGGGAGACAAACACATTCTTAGTGTGTAAAGATTTTGACTACCACTACTTTTAGTGAACTCGGGATTTCAGAACTCTTTAGATCAACCGCCTGCAAGAGAAATTTTAGCTAGAAATAGAGAAATTATGGCCTTCAATTTAGTACATGATAATCAGCCGAACTGGAAAGCAAACCCATCAGTATATAAAGGTTGGGGGATGTATTACCTTACCTCCACAAACACAAAGAGGAAAAAGAAGCACAAGATATATTTTTTCTAGGATCTCATACGAATCTCAGTTGAGAAAATTTAAGAACAAACCTTGTCATGACTTAATGAATGACCTCGTTAATTTATTTATTTAATTTTTTTCTACAGCACATATATATCTGATACATGTACAGTTTTCCTTGCCTGTCCTGATATGGTATTGAACCACCTCATCAAAAATCTTAAACCGGTAAGAAAGGAGCGTATTATTTTTTGAACTTCTATATTCAACATAATAGGCAGAAAACAAGCTGCTCAAAGTTTGATCTTATTGTGCCATACATATTAGAGTGACACTACAAATTATGCCCAGGTTTTGTTGAGAACCATGATTGACGCTTCAATCAAGTTTTATCAGAGTTTTATTCTCTTCATGATTTGAACAGAATAAATCTGAAAAACGAGTTACGACAAGAAGAAAAGAAGACCTGCAGAGCTTGGCAGAAGTTTTCAAGTTCAGGGACTTTCTGACTTGTTGTCAGAATCTGGACGACTCCCAAGCACTTGCCACTGCTTCTTTCGAAAACAGGAAGTGCAAGTGATCCACTAACATTGTATTGCTGTGCATGATCAACGCGAGGATATTCCTCTCTTTTGAAAAAGCAAACATCTGGAGTCCATTCTGGCAACTTATTCAAGATGACACGACCGGGCAACCCAATGAGATCCTTAGAATCCTCCTCTGCTGCAAATTGATAATTTCGGGAAATATCTCTGTATTCTGCAAGACTCTTGCTGTTTGAATTCAATGAAAACGGTTGATTGCAAGTAGAGAGGACATGCTTGCCTCCTCTTTTTATGGGCACCCATATCTGAATAAGGATGTCTTTGTCTCTTGTGCAGTCTTTCAGGTACTCAATAGCCTGCACCAATCTCTTCTGCGGTGAGACAGTACGGGATGGATTTCTACTAGGTCCAACCCATAACCTTCTATTCCCTTCGGTGCCTTCAACTAGAAAACCCCCAGATTGCGTTACAGATGTTGAAGGAAAAGTTTCTTGCTGGTTTTGCACTTGACTTGCAGGAAATTCATCCATTTGGGAAAAGTAAAAAGCTGGATTATCAATGAAATTTGGTTTTTCTGTTTCTTTTAAGAAACTCTTCTGTTGTGGGATCGAGTTCAAATTGCCTATTTTAGTCTCTGAAGTGGAAAAGTTGTATGGAGGAGAAGTTAAACTGGGTGAAGTAGGCTACCAAAAGTTGGATCCATAAGTAGTCTCTAACCAGAAGCCATCGTGTAAAAGTTCATCCATGAGATTGAAATCAATAGAGTTATCAGATGCACCATCTTCCATAATGAATAATAAGAATAGCTGTCAAACCTCCATTCCATAAAGCCTAGAACAAATGCAGACAACAAAATCAAGATCCAAAACACAGCAGCAGCATAAATATGAAAAAAAAAAAAAAAGAGGAACTTCCAGGAAGGATTCCTTTCCGTTGTCTTCCTAAACCGAATCAGCCCTGGAGGCAGTAGAAACATCGTCTATAAAAATTCTTTGCAACTGCAATCACAAATGCATTTCAGAGGCCAGAAACCAAATACACAGAACAATAGCAGCCAATATTATTTTAATTCACACACACATATATATGTATATATAAAGAAGCAATGGGTTGATACAGGATAAGATCTGCAGGAAAACCCAAGAAGTGTTTCGGGATTCTGGGTGGTAAATCCAACACAAATTCAATCAAAAAGCTACTACATTTATCCAGTATTGTTTCAACAACAGCAGAAGAAAGAAAAAAAGTTAGAAAAGATGAAATTATAGACGAAAATAGAGGTTAAAAAAAAAAAAAGCAAAGCCACTCACTTTGAGTATATTCTTTCTGAATCCTTATAAACAGTAGAGTGAGTGATTGGCTGTTGTTTTCAGGTATTTTGTGCAAATAATGGGTGAGGAATGAGAGAAGTGAGGAAAGTTGAGGAAGCTCTTCTTATTAAGCAAATGCTGCCGCTCCATCATGTTGGGACCCACGAAAAGGACACGCGTAGTAATACTGTGAGAGAATCAAAAACGATAATAGATGTAGTTGACAAGGAACAGCAGGTCAAATTTGTTGGAAAATAATGTTTGCGCAGAGTGGAACAGAGAAGAAATAAAGAACAAATGGTTAATAACTTGTAAAGAAGAATTAAATGCTTAAATATGTAATCGTTATCCTCAAACATTATTTATCTCCTATCAGATTGAATTTTGGTGCTTAAAGGGATCTTAGCAAATGATTTGTAGGATTTATCAAGTTTTGAAAATGATTACATTTAAGCACTTAGTGTAATCATCCTTTGCATTTTTTGTGCTCGGAGAGCCTACGATCTTGTGCACCTTATGTGTGAGTTCTAACCTCTAAATGTGTAGGTAACATATACTCTTAGAGAAGTGGAGATGTGATATGTCTAGGTCCTAATTAGATTTGGAGATCAACATATACGAATTTGGGTTTACTGGCCTCAAGATTCCCACACAATTCTCTCTTATTCAACTTGACTCTTTAACTCTAGTTAAACTTCTTAGGTTAGTTTCTCTCTATTTCTTCTTCTTTTTCATGTTAGTTTCTCACAAAAGAAATGGAGACCAAGGAAAATTTAGTCGGGGAAGTCATTTAGTGTTACTCACATTGTAATCTAGCATAGTGGAAGCATTAAAATAATTGACGATCACTCTGTAAAGTTGTACTGATTCCAAACGACTATCGGAACACGATCACCTTCTATTTTCTGTTGATTTCTAAAAATATCATAAATCTAGGCATCAAACTCTTATTCGTGCACGAATAAGAGAATTGAAATCGATAATTTTTTAAATACTAAATACGAGAATTTGAAAAACTGGAGAAATCAAGTCGTATTTAAAGTAATAAATAAAATATCGATAATAATTAAACTCCTAAATAACAATTAACTCTAGATAACGATAAAATTAAAGATAACGATTACTTCTAAATGGAATTAAAATCCTAATCTAATTAAAATTATGAAAATTAACGCTCTTCATACTTATGAAAGACTAAACTAATTATAAATTAAAATATAATACAAAGATTAAATTAAATTAAAATCATCCATATTCAATTTTCATCATTCTCCTCCGATTAACAAAAATTCGTCCTCAAATCTTGTACCATGTTATCATCCAAAGTCTTGTAATAATGGTAATTTGGTTGGTAGCTTTGCAGGGCACACAAAAGAAAACTATTTGAATAAGATCCACAAACTCTCGTGTGACACTTAAAAACAACCATGATTTATTTAGACCACCTATAAAAGATATTGACATCAAGCTCTTCATAAAAGATAGTGAAACTTCGTAACTTTTGCCACATAGATTCATACATTCTTCAATTTCTTCATTGAAGATAGAGAATCCATCATAACTATCATTACCCATATCAACACATGAGTCAATTTTCTCGTTAAAGATTGAAGGACCTTCGTAACTGAAATATAAAAATTCTTCAAAATTTTGTGTCCAAAAATGGCAGACCATCATAGTCCTCATCCAAATCTATATCTATTGACTTCTTTTGATCTAAAGGAATGAAAGTGTTATGATCATACATCATAAATTTAATAATTGAATTTTACAAATGCTATCAGGAACGAACTCGACTCTGATACCAATTGATGTAGTATAGAGGAAGCAGCAACAACAACAACAATAACAACAAAAACAACAATAATGAACCGATACCAATTGATGTAGCACGAACAGAAGTGATAATGATAAATATGATCTAAAATGTCGAAATTTCATTGATTCCAAATGAATATCGGAATACAATCACCTTCTTGTTTTGGTTGATTCTTAAGAATACCAAAAATCAAAGCATAAAAACTATTTGACTCGCACACGAATGTAGAGAATTAGGCTCATTGATTTCTAATTATCAAATAAGCGAATTTAAGACATTGGAGAAAATCTCAACCGTTAATATTTCAATTCAAAATCAATTCAATTAATTGTCGTAAGGCTTGCAACTAGAATTTAAGAATTTAAGGCTTTCAAAATCAACTCAATTAATTGGCATACAAGAATTTAAGAAATTGGAGAAAATCTCAACCGTTAATATTTCAATTCAAAATCAATTCAATCAATTAAAAATCTCAATCATAACTAAACTCCTAAATAATGACTAAATCTAACTAACGATAAAATTAAAGATAAAGACTACTTTTAAAATGGAATTAAAATCTTAATATAATTAAAATTATTAAAATTATGAAAATTAAAGTCATGATACTAATTAAAGACTAAACTAATTATAATTTAATATAAAATACAAAGATAAAATTAAATTACAATCATTCATATTCAATCTTCATCACATTGTCACTCGGTGAAAACAACATCCAATTCTACGTAACATACATTAAATATCAAGTTGATTTCACTCCTGTGCCATTCTTAGATAAAATATGTACAAGAATCATTACACGAGATCAAATTTCATAGTGGGTGCTCGACTAAGGGTTAGGGCTAAAAATTAAAATAGAGATGAATTAGGGAAATTTTTATAAAGATCAAGATTTTGGCTCCTGAATTGTGACCATTTGTATAATGTTAAATAAACTAAAGTAACCATTTGCCAAGGGGATTAAGATCTCTTGACCCTTTGTTCTCTTAACACATTGGCACATTACACATTGACGTCTTTTCATTTGCTTTTTTAAAAAAAATGGTTTCTTCACCCTTTTTTTAGTCGATAAAAAAGAAAAGGGATGTGGGGTAGTTTGTTGATGGGGGAGTTTGAATCATGTTGGTCCCAGATAAACAAATCAAATGACTGTTCGAGTTTATTTTGTGAAAGACCGTAAAGAAATAAGTTTTAAAACAACAATAACACAAGATTTTTAGGCCAAAGGCCTCGGAGGTTCGGCAACCACTTCTAACACCTAATCACTCATTCAACATCCCTAAGGATATTGCTTGAATCCACTATAAAAACCCAAAAGAGGTAAGAACGAGTTCAATACAAATCTACAGTAAGGGATTCAAATGAACCCTTGATCTCGAATACACCTCTCATTTCAGCAATCATTCACACAGAACATGAATTGATTTACAAAACTCTCTAAACTACAATCTCACAAAGAAATCGCACAAAGATCATCCAGCCGATGACTCAAAAATACAGAAAGAATTTCACTAAGATGGAGAAAGATGAATAGTCGTATTCGTCCAACCCTATAAGCACAATTGCTTCCTTTTATATGAGATAAAGCAATATCACACATCCAACGGTATGAAATATTTTAAGTGTCAAACATTTGATAAATGCGTATTTATATACATCAAACACGTTTTCATCCAATTTCCAGAATCATTCATTTATTGGGTCAAGGCATAGTTGGACTGGGTAAGCGGGCTCATCTCATTTGAGCCATAAAAATGTAGTAACCTATCTCCATAATCTCCACATTTGTTGCATTTTTTGTGACTTTATGTAATGGATTCAAACTTTATCTCAGATCACTTGCTCTTATTAACCTGTTACAAAACAAAAACTAGTCAGTTTCAAGATTCAATAATTTTAGATAATCCTAAAATTTATTCAAAGGTATTACCTTTGTGCCTACATCAATTGAATTAACCTTAGTAGGTATTTTAACAAGTTTTATATCACATTTTTTAGTTATATTCTTAATGAAATGAAACTTAACATCTATGTGTTTAGTTCTATTATGAAACATAGAATTTTTACTCAAGAAAATAGCACTTTGATTATCTGAACAAAGCTCCACCTTATTTTCTACGAATACTAATTCATTTATTAATCCTTTCAACTAAATACCTTCTTTTACTGGTTGTGTAGCAGCAATATGAGCTTCGGTAGAAGATAGATCAACTAATTTTTGAAGCTGAGGTTTCCAACTAATGCATGTTTTTATCACATAAAAATATGTAGAAGTAGATTTTATTTTATTAGAATTTCTAGCAAATCAACATAACATTTCAAATGAAGACAATTTTTATAAATTTTAAACATACGCCCTAATTTCTGTGTACCCTTTAGATATTTGACTAAATGTTTCATAGCTTCCCAATGAAGCTCGCCTAGATTTTTCATAAATCTGCTCAGAACACTTACAGCAAAAGTAATATCAGGTCTAGAGCATACCATAGCATAGATAACAGAAGATACTGCATTAGCATCAGGCACATTAGCCATTTCATTAAACTCATCTTCAGTTTTTGGTGAATGATCAGTAGATAACTTCACATGGATAGATAAAGGCAAACTAACAAGTTCATATTCATGAAGTGAAAATCTTTTAATAATCCTTTCAACGTAAGTTTCTCGTGTTAAAAATAATTTTCCATATGTTCTATCTCTTTTTATTTCCATTCCTGGTATCCTTCTAGCAGGCTCTAAATCCTTCATTTCAAATTCAGATTTAAGTTTTTCTTTCAGAACATTAACAGCAAATTTATCATGAATAGCTAAAAGTATATCATCAACATATAGAATCAAATAGAAAAATTCAAAATTTTCAGCACATTTAACGTAGAAACAAAGATCATAATATGATTTTTAAAACTAAGACTTTGTATAAAAGAGTCAAACATCCTATACCAATGCCTAGGAGCCTGTTTCAGACCATACAAAGATTTCTTCAAAAGGCACACTAAGTTTTTTCTCTTGCTTTCAAAACCTTTTGGTTAGGTCATGTATATAGTCTCATCTAGAGTACCATAAAGAAAGGCTGTTTTTACATCAAGTTGTTTTAATTCTAAATCATTTTTTCTACTAAAGTAAACAAGACTCTGATAGAAGTGTATTTCACAATAGGTGAAAATATGTCAGTATAGTCTATTCCTCCTCTTTGTGTAAAACTCTTAGCTATTAATCTTGCCTTATATGTTTTATCACTAGATTTCATATCACCTGCTTTAATTTTGTAAACACATTTACAGTCAACCAATTTACAATCATTATGTTTTTCTACAAGATTCCAAGTCTGGTTCTTATATAAAGAATCTATTTTCTCTTGCATTGAACAAACCATCTAGCAGAATCTTTACAAAATACTACGTCTTCATAAGAGGTTGGTTCAAAATTTAAAATCTCAGGTTCATATTGTTCAAACAGATTATTAGCATACAAAAACCTAGAGAGAGGTCTTATTTGTCTTCTATATCTATCCCTAGCAAGTTGGTAATCTTGCAAATTAGAACCAGTATAAAAAAACTTGATCTTCTCTCAAGTTCTGACTAGTTATAGTTTGTGATTCTTCTTGAGGTTTTTCCACCTCAATTTGAACTTGATTTTCTTTATTCTGAACATCAATATCAACATTAATTGACACAAAGTCATTTTCATCTAGTTCCTCTCTATTATCATCACTAAGACAAAGAAAGTGTTCTTCATTAAAAATAACTGACCTACTTGTTATAACTCTGAATCCTCCAATTTCTTTTATCCATAACATATAGCCTTTAACCTCATAACCAAGAAAGACACATTTCAAAGATCTAGGCTCAAGTTTAAACCCAGTTTGGTGGGCATAAGCTGCACAACCAAAGGTTCTAAGGTAAGAGTAGTTAGGCATAGTTTCAGTCCATATCTTCTCAGGTATCTGATAATCTATGGAATTTGAAGAACTTCTATTTATAAGATAACAAGCAGTCTTAACAGCTTCTCCCCAAAATATCTTTGGTAAACCAGAGCTTATCCACATACATCTGGTTCTTTCAAGGATAGTTCTATTTATCTTTTCAACAATTCCATTTTGTTGGGGGAGTATAGACTACAATTCTGTGCCTCTATATCGCATGGTTATTACAGAATTGATCAAATTCAACATTACAGAATTCAAGGCCATCATATGATCTTAATGTCTTTATCTTCTTATCAGTTTGATTCTCAATTAATATCTTCTAGTTTTTGAAGTTTATAAAAGTATCAAATTTATTCTTCAATAAAACGATCCAAGTTTTCCTAGAGAAATCATCAATAATAAGAAGATAATATCTATAGTCAAAGGTCGTAGATATAGGTGCAGGGCCCAATAGATCACTATGTATATAATCAAGTGTATTTAGTGATTTATGAACCACTGTCTTAAATGGTAACCAGTTTTATTTCCCAAGAATACAATGTTCACAAAATTTCAACTTATGAACATTGTCCTTCCCATATACTTCTTATTTTGAAAGAAGTTTTAGGCCTTTTTCACCAAGATGACCTAGTATCCTGTGCCATAATTCTGATTTGTCAGATTGAGACACTAAGCTCACAGTATTATTAGGGAAGACACATTCAGCATTTATCACATAGATACCATTATATTTGGTACACTAACAATGAGATTCTAATCTTTGATTATATTTGTAAAGCCATTTCTAATTTCAATTTGACAATTTTCATCATCTAGAACACCTAAGGAAATAAGGTTTATTTTCAAGGCAAGAACACATCTAGTTTGTTAAGAAGTATTAACTAATTATTTTCAAGTTTTAAAACAATATTCTCAATGCCTTTAACTTCACAAGGTTCATTATTTCCTAGCTTTACAAAACCTTCACTTAGGTTAGAAAAATCAGAGAACCATTTGAGATTGGGGCTCATATGAAAAGAACATCCGAAATCAAGAAATCAATCTTGATTTGTTCTTTCATGAGAGGACACATAAACTATACCACTATTAGCTCTTACTTCTTTATAAGAAGCAGCAATAGCTCAAGAGTTATTGCTTTGGTTGGACTCATTGCTTTGATCATTAGCCCTTTTAAAACAGTTTTCTATAAGGTGACCTATTTTTCTACAATAATAGCATTTTCTATTCTTATCATTAGCTTTATAAGTTTTCTTGTCCTTTCCTTTGTTATTTTTCCATTTATTTTTAGCAAAACTCTTGTTTTTATTATGACGGGCCTGACTGAAATTGCTAAGACCTTTAGATTGAGGTTTAGGATTGGATTGAGATTTCTTAATATGAAGAACTTCTCTATGCTTTGATTTTAATTCCAGTTCTCTATTCTTTAGAGAAGTGTGAATTATATCAACGGTCAGGTCATACCTACCATATTCTAAGGCATTCTTAATATCCTTAAATCTACCACCTAAAGCATTAAGTAGACCAACTGCTTTCTGATCACTTGAGATTTTCTACCACAGTTTATAAGATCTTAAGTGATTTTATTAAACTTGTCCATATTCTCCTCTAAGTCAGCATTAAGATCAAACTTATGACTAAAAAAGTGTTTCCACATAAAACATTTGTTTGGTATAGTCTTAGTCAGATGCAATTTTTCTTAGGCAACCCATAACTCAGCAACAACTTTAGTATTTCCTACCTTTCTGATTACAGAGTCGAATAGATGAAGAAACAGTGTGCTCCAAGTTAATTCATCTTGTTCAATTTTCCTTTCAAGTGGAGTTTTTTCTGACCAAGATTCATCTATAACTTTAGCACATTTTAGTTGCAATATAAGTGCTCACATTTTCTAGCACCATAGATTAAAGTCTCCCTTGCCATCCCATATCTGAACATCAATCTTAGTGGTCATAGTGTGCATTAGTATAGTAAGAATACTCAAGAATTTAGAAGACAGGAAATGAAAAATATCAGACAAATCAAATAGATATATTCCCCCATTGCAACCTCTATCACTGCAATAGAGTTAGTAACCAAGCTGCTCACTACTTGGCACGGCATGCATGGTCCCTTCAAGATATGGTACTTCGTTGGTATAATGTCCCTTTCGTCATTGAAAATATTATTTTCATTGATAAACACTATTGTAACCTTTCTCCAGGTTAATTGCCTTTATGAATAAATTAATTTCCCAAAAAAAAAGATAGATATATCCAAGAACTTATGACAGAGAAAGGACAAGAAAATCATGCAACTAATGTATGCACTCAAATGTGTTTATACTCAATAAACAATATGTATTCAAAAAAATGCAGATTACAATTAATATGCATAAAAGATTCGTACCGTACAAATTGAAGCAGACTAAAACAACACACAATTCAAAAAACAAAATATTACAGTTTATACAAAGTTGAATCTAATCCAAAAAATTCAATCAATAACAATAGTCACACGAACAAAAATATTTCACAAGAAGAAACAATAAGCGATATATCGCTTATGAAGTTCCTTAGACCAAACCCTAATTCTTTCAAATTCTAGGGATCACTGGACAAAAGTAAATATAGGGGGGTTTTCAGGAATCTAAATAGGACAGTAGTTGTTTTGAAAGAATGAAGAGGATAGTAGATATTTGTAACGGGGAATTGTAAGATCGTAGATATACCCACAAAAATACCAGGGACCAGCTTCAAAGTTTGATTGAATGATTTCTTGACAAAAAACAATTATAGATCTATGCAGATCTAAAAGCCCCATTTTCATTTTAAAAGAAAATATCCAAGAGTCAAAAAATAAAATCGTTTTGAAAAAGAAAAAAAATTATCAAGCTCTGATATCATTGTTGGTCCTAGATAAACAGATAGAATGATTGTTCGAGTTTATTTTATGAAAGATCGTAAAGAAACAACTTTAAAAACAACAAAAACACAAGATTCTTCGACTAAAGGTCCTGGAGGTTCAGCGATCACTTCTAACGCCTAATCCCCTATTGAGAATCTCTAAGGATATTGCTCGAATCCACTATAAAGCCCCAAAAAGGGGCAAGAACAAGTTCGGTACAAATCTACGGTAAAGGATTCAAACGAACCTTTTATCTCGAATACATCTCTTCTTTCAGCAATCACTCACACGGAACATGAATTGTTTTACAAAACTCGCCAAACAACAATCTCACAAATAAATCGTACAAAGATCATCCAATTGATGACCCAAAAATACAGAGAGAATTTCATTAAGACGGAGAAAGATAAACAACTGTATTCGTCCAACCCTATAAGCACGGTTGCTTCCTTTTATATGAGATAAAGCAATATCACACATCCAACGGTATGAAATATTCCAAGTGTCAAGAATCCGATGAAAGCGTGTTTATATATATCAAGTACGTTTTCATCCAATTTCCAGAATCATCCATTTATTGGGTCAAGACATAGGTGGTCTGGGTATGTGGGCTTATCTCATTTGGGCCATAAAAATGTAGCAACCCATCTCCACAAATCCCATTTGTTGGGACAAAATATGTTGATGTGAAATGATAATGATATTTTGTGTTGGATGCATATATGCATAGTAATGTTGTATGCGGCAACCTGTGCACTTGTCTTCTTTAATCCCCTGAGGTCGGAGTCGGATTTTCAAAACAAATATAACCTTTTTAATCTTGACCCTTCTCTCAATTAAATTCTCATAAAACAAACTAATGTTAATTACATACATAAGTCAAAGATTCAGAAAATCTGCATCCCATTGCCATCAACTAAGCTAAAATTATCCCTCTAGCTATTATTTTATTTCTTTTGCAAGTATCCAAATGCTTTTTCAAGTTTAAACACGTGAAATCACATAATTTTATTTTAAAATATCAAAACAATGAGTATCTCATCCCATTCCATCTCATACCATCCCATCTCAATTCTTTATTATTTAGTTATTATTTTCATATCATGAGATTTTATTTTAAGTCAACGTTTGAGTCTCATTATTTCAATATAAATTTGCACATAAACTTATAATTTTTTCTTACTTTTAAATTAAATATCCAACATTAAAAAAATTATAAAATTTATTCTAAAAAAGGAGGACCGGACATGGGTTAAATCAACTTTTTCATTTTCCAAGCCGGGTTAACAAAAATAATATAGATAATAAATAAAGGCGATGTTGTAAGTAATAATAATAATAAACGATAATGGTACGGCTCTCTGAATTGTGGAGGGTCATTCCATTCACTTTAGTTTTGAGTCGCCGCATCCCCTCAATGGGCGTTTGTTGCCCCCCCATAAAAGCCACTTAATTATACTAATAGTGCTATTCCACTATTTGGAGAAATAAATTAATATAAAATGTGGATTTTTAAAGGACTCTTTATCTTTGAAAAACATTTTAATCATAATAGAGTATAACTTTAAGTTTAAAGAATATAATATTTTATATACCCCCACAAACTATTATTTTTATCTATATTTTACTTTCTAAACATTCATTTATTGTTTTGTCCTCACTTTCAATATATACATATTTTAAAGAACCTCTTAAAAATACTTTTAAGTTACTAATAAGCAGGCCCACCCCACTTGTTGCTTATGGGGAAGCACTTAATCTTAATTAATTGCAAATTTAATCACTCTCTCCGTCACATAAAGATATACTTGTTTTTCATTTTTGTTTGTTTCAAATTATACGTTACTTTCCTTGTTCAGAGTATAATTAATTTATTAATTTTTAATATACACCTATTTAATGTATCTTATTATTAACAAACATGAACTACTCATATTTACATTATTATTTAATATAAGGATATATTAGGAAAAAATGTAAGAAAAAATTATATTTTTAACTATATTAAACATATTTTTTAATTTTTTATGAAATGGAAGCAAACATATCTTAATGAGACAAATAAAATATATTTTATTATTTATATCAATATTATTTGTCTTCGAATCTCATCGTCATCATCATATATTCAAACATAATCGAATTTAAAGAGATAATTAAATTAATTTTGTATTAAATAACTTTTATGTCAATTTCAACCAAATATTCGAATTTGATCCGATAGTCAAATTATGAATATAAATAAACTAACTTGTTCTACTCGTCGAGTAGATCGTCGTGGTATATTTGAAATCTCAAAATCAATTCCGGATGAATAAGAAATTGTGGTCCAAAATTGAATAGAAAAGAGGATATACGAGCTAAAATATGACTATCTCTATTGCTCGCCTATCGCTCGCTTGTCGCTCGAGCGAGAGGCCGCTACAGGTTAGCGACAGTAAATGTTGCGACCTTTGACAAAAGTTGTTGAATTTGGGGCACGACATTTCACTCACAACCTTTCATCTTTTATATAAATGACCTTTTAGACATCCATTATGCATCCAATATCATACTTGCATTGAGCATTTCATAAATCTCTTGCAAAATCATTTTCAAAACTATTCAAAACCCATTTTCTTCTTATAGAGAGAAACTTCGTCGAAAGTTCGCTATAACTTGTGGTTTGAAGTACTTCTACAACAAGTTGAATCTGTTGTATCTTGGGAGACAAGTGTCGTGAATCGTGAGCACCGTTGTGGAGCAATTTTATCTTAAGGAAAGAGTGAAATTCATTCTCCTCGAATTATTCTTTCTTTCTTCCCTTCTTGTTTTTTTCTTTTTTTTTTTATGTTTTCGTTTGTAGTTTACATATTATATTTCCAACCCTTATAGTGTTTGATCACACTTTTACAGTTTAAACTTTATTCTTGTCGGTTCTATAATTTAACAACTCTTTCACCACATATACATAAAGCCCGCTTCAACAATCTTAAGACAAAATTTACTGTTTGTGGTTTTTTGTGGAACAAGATCCGTGACTTTAATCTTTGGAATATGCATAACGTGATATTCCCTTCTTTGTTGCTGCATTAAACTTCTGTTTGTGTAATAGAAATTACTATCATTGAGGCTGTTTCAAGTTAAAATGATTCAAATAATGTGGTTCCGCGAATGGATATACCACTTCAAAAAACTGTAATCCCACATGAGGAAAAATCAGAAAAGTTTGGAGACGTGGATTTCAAGAGATGGCAACAAAAGATATTGTTCTATCTTACTATT
The DNA here is from genome assembly GCA_903798255.1 of Fraxinus quadrangulata. Taxonomy (NCBI): domain Eukaryota; kingdom Viridiplantae; phylum Streptophyta; class Magnoliopsida; order Lamiales; family Oleaceae; genus Fraxinus; species Fraxinus quadrangulata. The sequence continues at coordinate 25,511 of CAIGRB010111118.1, forward strand.
CTAAATTTGGTAAAGTTTCTAAAGGATATTGTACCAACGGTACAAGAAGGAGATAATAATCGTAAATAGATTACTGCTTTGGATGCATGGAAGCATTCGGACTTTCTACACAAAAATTATATTCTAAACAGATTGGACAACACACTATATGATGTGTATAGTTCAAAGAACTCGGCCAAGGAACTATAAGATTCATTGGAGAATAAATACAAGACTGAGGATACTGGAACTAAGAAGTTCATTGTTGGAAAATTTTTGGATTATAAGATGGTGGATTCCAAAAAGGTAATCAGTCAAGTGCAAGAACTTCAAGTTCTATTACATGACATCCATGCCGAGAAGATGGAATTGGGCGAATCCTTCCAAGTCGCTGCCATCATCGAGAAAGTCCCTCCTATGTGAAGATACTTCAAAAACTATATCAAGCATAAACACAAGGAAATGAACTTGGAAGAATTGATTGTCCGTTTGAGGATCGAAGAAGACAATAGGAAAATTGAGAGAATGTTTATTGTCCAACTTGGAGCAAATTTTATTGAAACCAACTCGAAGGTTATCTACAAGAACTGAAAGATCTCCAGTGAGGCACTGCGGAGAGATACTCCAAGAAGGTCAAAAAGTTTAAAGGGAACTACTACAATTGTGGAAAGACCGAACATCGTTCAGGTGAATATCGAAAACTGAAGAAGAATGCACAAACTAACATGGTTGAAAGAGACACCTTTTTCTGAAGGGATACAAGAGATGAATATATCTACAGTTGTTTCTGAGTGCAACAACATTGAAAACTCAAAGGAATGGTGGATTGACACTGGTACTACTTATCATGTATGTGTAGACAAGGCGATGTTCTCCAACTATCAAGATTGGATGGAGAACAACTCTTATGGGAAACTCTACAAGTTTCAAAGTTGAAGGACAATGGAAGGTCACTTTAAATATGACATCCGAAAAAGAACTCATCCTCAACAATGTCCTACATATGCCAAACATATTAAAGAACCTTGTGTCCGAGTCTCTACTTAGTAAAATTTGTTTTAAACTTTTATTTGTATCTGATAAATTTGTACTCAACTCGTCCTCAGTAATGTCCTACATGTGTCGAACATACGGAAGAATCTAGTGTTCGTGTCTCTACTTAGTAAAAATAGCTTTGAGCTTGTATTTGTATCCGATAAATTTGTACTCACTAAGAATGAGATATATGTAGAAAAGGGATACATGTGTGATGGAATTTTCAAAATGAACGTTCTTACTATTGTACCAAGGCAAAGTATTATGAATAAAAATTCAAATTCTATTTATATGCTTAAGTTGTCTTGTTTGTGACATAGTCTACTAGGACATGTAAATTACAAATCTTTGCACAAATTTATGAATTAAATTTTAAGTCGGCGCTCAAGATTGATCCTAGTCATAATTATGAAGTTTGTGTTGAAGCAAAGTTGACTAAAATTCCGTTCCACTCGGTACAAAGGAACACTAAACCTCTAGAGCTAATAAATAGCGATATTTGTGATATGAAATCTGTTCAAACTAAAGGTGGTAAAAAATATTTTGTTACTTTCATTAATGATTGTACAAGGTACTGTTATGTCTTTCTTTTAAGAAATAAAGACGAGACGTTGGATGTCTTTAAGCATTATAAGGAGGAAGTTGAAACTCAACTTGGTAAACGAATAAAGAATATTCGTAGTAATAGAGGAGGGGAATACAGAGCACCGTTTGAAGAATTCTGATCCAAATATGGAATTATTCGTTAAACAATGGAACCATACTATCCTCAATCAAATGGTGTTGCTGAACGCAAAAATGGAACTCTTAAGAAAATCATGAACGCCATATTGTTGAGTTCGGGGTTACCTCAGAACTTGTGGGGGAAGTTATTTCAACGGCAGATGGCATTCTTAATAAGATACCCCTCAAGAGAATGGAAGAAACTCCATATGAACTATGGAAATATCATCCTCATTCCTACCAATACCTGAAAGTGTGGGGTGTTTGGTTAAAAGGTTGAAATCCTTAAGTCTGAGCAAGTGAAGATTGGTCCCAAAATGATTGATAGCATATTTATTGGATACATCAATAATAGTAGTGCATATCGATTCTTTGTACATAAATCCGAATTTCAAGATGTACATGAGGAAATCATAATTGAAATGTGTTATTCTTTGAGATTGTGTTTCCTTGTAAGAAAAAGGAAAGTGCAAGTTTAAATAAGAGAACATATGATACTACAAGTGGTAATTCAAATGAGAAAAAACCAAGGCGTAAAAAAAGGGCTAGAAAATCTACGACATTTGGCCCAGATTTTCTGACCTATATAGCATAAAATGACCCAAAGACTTTCAATGAAATAATGTCCAAACCGGAAGTATCACATTGGAAAGAAACTACCAATAGCGAGATAGATTCCATAATGCAAAATCAGACTTGGGAGTTAGTTGATTTACTTCCTGGAAATAAGCCTTTAAGGTATAAATGGATTTTTAAGAAGAAACTTTAATCGGATGGATACATTGACAAATATAAAGTTATGTTGGTTTCCAAAGAATATAAGCAAGATGAGGGACTTGATTTCTTTAATACCTACTCACCTATAATTGGAATCACTTTCGATACGGTTGTTAATTACGATTGCAGCAATACACAACCTTGAGATTCATCAAATGGAAGTAAAAACAGCATTCCTAAAACGTAAGTTAGAATGGGAGATATATATGGAACAATCCCGAAGGGTTCATCTCTTCTAATCACAAACACAAGGTTTGTAATCTCGTTAAGTCCTTGTATGGATTGAAATAAGCTCATAAACAATAGCACCAAAAGTTTGACAAAACGATATTGTCAAATGGATTTAAGATAAACAAGTGTGACAAGTGTGTATATATTAACCATACAACAAATACATATGTGATTGTGTATCTATATGTAAACGACATGTTGATAATGGGAAATAGTACGAAGTGTTACTAAAAATCAAGAAAATGCTAACGAAGCAATTTGATATAAAATATATGGGTGTGGCTAATGTGATACTAGGGATTAAGATCTCTAGAACACCGGAAGAAATCGTACTTTTCCAATCTCATTACATTGAGAGTATACAAAAGAAGAATAATGTACTTGAGGAAAGTCCTGCGAAAATCCCTATTAACACAAGTAATCCAAACAATGATCATTGGAAAGATTTAACAAGGGTTCTTAGGTACTTGAAGTATACCTTAACCTATAGATTACACTTCTCAAAATATCCTGTGGTATTTGAAGATATTGTAATGCAAATTGGATATCTGATATGAAGGATTCCAAGTCTACAGGTAGTTATGTATTTACCATTGGTAGAGCTGCTATATCATGGAAAACGACAAAGCAAATGTATATAGCTCGATTAACAATGAAATATGAGTTCGTTGCTTTGGATAAAGCTGGAGAAGAAGCAAAATGGTTTCGTAACTTTTTGGAAGATATTCCATGTTGGCCCAAGCCAGTACCTGCAATAAGTATACATTTTGATAGTCAATCAGTTATTGGAAGGTAAGTCTAGACATATCTGTCGCAGACATAATATCATTAAATAACTAATCTCTAATGACATCACCTCCATAGATTATGTAAAATCAAAGGAGAATATTGCGGATCCACTTACGAAGGATTTGCCTAGAGATCAAATAAGTTGCCTGTCGATAGAAATGTGATTAAAGCCTACTACATAAGAATCTTTATAATGGTAACCCTAACTTATTGACTGGAGATCCCAAGATCTTGGTTCAAAAGGACAACTAAGTTGTGAGAATTCAATGAAGTACTTAGGAAATTATTTCCTAAAGCATTCCTATGATATTAAAGTACTTTCTACAAAATGTTGAAGTTAAGATACTCTTTTAATGATTCTTATGTCTTGATTAAGTTAAGTGGAGTATGGTAGAATATTCTTAATAGAAGGCCACCTATGCAAGTGTGAGGTGGGGCCGCCTCAATGGAAAATGTTCAAATGTTGAAATTTTCTAAACACTTATGAAACCCAATAGTGGTTTAGAGCCAAAATGAACCAAGTCATGAGAACCATGAACGGTTTAGAAAATACATCTATGTGAGTATTATTATCTTGGTTTACACTAACAGTTGAATGGTTCAAGATGCACAAATTAGCCAAGTAAATTCGATAGAATTTCACTAAGGAATGTTCAAGGTAGGAAGCTATCTTACCTAATGCAGTATTTTTCTGATCTCTCTCTCTCTCTCTCCAATGCATCATATTTCTGCATAGCATGAGTATATTCGAATTTCCATTCATGTGGCGGATTGTTGGAATTTGGTTTAGAGAATGAAATTATGTATGTAATAGTGAGTTTTGTGTCAATTTCGACCAAATATTCGGACTTGATTCAATAGTCAAAGTATGAATATAAATAGACAAATTTGTTATACTCATCGAGTAGATTGTCGTAGTATATTTGAAATGTCAAAATCAATTCCGGATGAATGAGAAATTGCAATCCAAAACTGGATAGAAAAAATGATACACGAGCTGGAATATGACTATCTCTATTGCTCGCTTGTCGCTCGAACGAGAGGCCAGCTACAGTAAATGTTGCGACCTTTGGCAAAAGTTGATGAGTTTCGGGCACGGCATTTCACTCGCAACATTTCCTCTTCTATATAAAGGACCTTTTGAACGTCCATTATGCATTCAATATCATACTTATATTGAGCATTTCATAAATCTCTTGTAAAATCATTTCCAAAACCATTCAAAAGCCATTTTCTTCTTGTAGAGAGAAATTCCGTCGAAAGTTCGTTGTAACTTGTGGTTTGAAGTTCTTCTACCACAAGTTGAATCTGTTATATCTTGGAAGACAAGTGTCGTGAACCGTAAGTACCGTTGTGGAGCAATTTTGCCTTAAGGAAAGAGTGGAATTCAATTTCCTCAGATTATTCTTTTCTTCTTCTTCTTCTTCTTCTTCTTCTTCTTCCTTTCTTGGTTTTTTGATTTGGTTTTCGTTTTTAGTTTACATACTATATTTTCAACCCATATTTATAATATTTAATCACACTCCTGCAGTTTAAACTTTATTTTTGTCGGTTCTATAATTTAACAACCATTTCACCGCACATATATAAAGCCCACTCCAACAAGACTTACCGACCATGTGAATTCTTTTTTGTCCTTACTTCATCTGCTCAAAGATTTGAAATAATTAGATCCTTACAAATCAGATCACCATGTTTGTTTAAGTCTACTCTATCCCTCATTTAATATGTTCGATATTCTAATAGTATATTTTCTTGAACTCTTCACTTTACGTTCTGAATCACGGATAGGCTACAAAGATTGGTGCTTCGACATGTGAGAATACTATGCTCTATATCTTCTATGACAAGAACGTGTACACACATTTTACAAGGTTTAACAAGTTTTATCAACTTTTTAATAATACATCTCATTAACTTTCATTATCAAACTTTATTAAAAATCTGATTTTTAGCTAAAACTAGATAGAGGCTAAGTTCAAATTGTGTTTAACATATTATGTTCTTTTTGTACCGATTTTTTAAAACTCATTTTCAATTACGTATTCTCGTAGGATCCATAAAGTTTTCCAATTATTTAAATATGAATTCTCCAAAAAATCACATTTTACAAAAATTCTTTTTAGAAAATTCAACATCAAACAGACCGTAAGTTAATTTCAATAATGATCAAACAACAATCCTAGCAAAAATTTCAAGTTGGCCACTAAAGTATTTTGGTATTCATTTAATCACTAAAAGGTAAATTATATATTGTATATTGATCACTCTATTACCTTGTTTAACGTCATATAAAACGTTATAACTGTTAAACCTTCACGTGAGCTAACAATTATTAAAGCAAACAATTTCTTCCAACTAACCCCCTATTTTGTGTGTTGCAACATTTTTACTGTTTTTAGTTTTCAAAGTTAGAGTTAGGATTAGAGTTAAAGGGAGCAGTTTGACATTTTTCTGCTGAACATGAGAGGTTTTCTTCTTAAAATTGTATTTTATTTGAAGATGTGTGATTTCACAATATGCCGATAACAATCGTTGGTCGATGTCAAGGTTTAACTGTTGGAATCTTGTGATTGTTGTTCAAAATCAATAAGAGGAGATTGTGGATGAAAGATTTGAGAAGATAAAAGAAAACCACGGTTGGTGCCTCCAAAATGGTCTATACGACCGCATAGACTTTCAAGACATACGGTCGCATAGACCCATTCAGGGAATATATGGGCGACCATGGTTATAGCCTATGCGATCGCATAGTAGAAAATTTTGACCGTTAGATTCAAATTTTTTGGTGCTTTTCTTGTGAAATGATACACATTTTCACATGGTTTGGAACCATTTCATGTAGGGATGATTGTGTACTATAAACATAAGTTAATTATCATTCTAAATAATGAAATTTAATTCTTGAAATCATCTCTTTTTCATTCCAAAATTCTAGTCAAATTTGTTCTTCACATAATCAAATTAAACCATTTCACTTATTCTATTTTTGAAGAATCACTTAAGCTTTTGGTATTCTTCATTTCTAGGCTTGAAATCCTAAAAACTATTTGCCATTTTAATCCTTAAAAATTTTGGTGGAGGAGGTAAATATCATTTGAGAACAACGATTCTTACATCGTGATCAAGTCGTATTTCCATTTCCTTTTTCACCTTCTTTTCTTTTTGTTTCCATTGCACATTCTCAATATTTTTCAACATTCTCAAACAATATTTCCATATTTTCTGCGATGGAAACGGAGTCAACACTTGCTACTATCAAGATGATGAATCAAGACTTGGTACGCTTGGATAGATTCGACGATGCAATCTTCACTAGGTAGCAAGACAAACTTAAATCCCTCCTTCTGGCATTAAAGATTTTTTATGTTTTTGATTCAAAGTTGGAGCCTATTCCCAATGAAAAAGAAGAAGAAACTGATGAAATTCATGCTGAAAGAAAGAAGCGGGAAAATGATGAATTGATATGCCGTGGGCACATTCTAAATGCTCTATCGAATCACTTATATAATCTCTATACCAACACCACTTTAGCAAAAGAAATCTGGAACACATTTGAGAGTAAATATAAGGTCGAAGAAGAAGGTACGAAGAAATTCCTAATTTCTAAATATTTTGATTAAAGTTTTTGGATAATATTTCATTATTGCCTCAAGTAAATAAGTTGCAAGTTATAGTCAACAAACTGAAAGTGGTGAAGATTGAACTTTCCAAAACTTTTCAAGTGGGAGCAATTATTGCTAAACTCCGGAGGTCTTGGAAAGGTTATAGAAAGAAGATTCTTCACAATTCCGAAGACTTCTTTTTGAAGCAAATACAAAAACACATTCATATAGAGGAAGAATCAAGACCAAAAGATAAGACCAAAAGTTCTTATGGTGGCTCTTCAAAAGTCAATGTCGTGGATAATGTTGACAATTCCAACAAATATAAGAAGAAGCGAAAACCTCTTGGTCCTAAAAAGGATTAAGGGAAGTTCAAAAATAAGTCCAAGGGACATTGCTACATTTGTGGAAAGCCGGAAAATATGCTAGAGATTGCAAGCATAAAAAACAATCAAAGAAGGAAGGACAAGTGAATTCCATTGATGAAATTATCGCTACGGTGAGCGAAATCATGCAGTCCAAGGGAAAGTTTCGGGATGGTGGTATGACACTTGTGCAACCATCCATATTTGCTATGATAAGTCACTCGTTAAAACTTATCGTGACATTCACGATGGTCAAGAAAATTCAAATGGGAAATGAAGGAAGATCAAAAGTGATTGGCAAAAGCAATGTAGACATCATTTTCACTTCGGGAAAGAAGATAACTTTGACCAATGTCCTTTATGTACCTAAAATGAATAGAAACTTAGCAAGTGAAGTTTTGTTGGGAAAACCTGGAATAAAAACTGTTTTTGAATTCGGGAAACTTATACTAACCTATACTAAAGTTAATGATAATATAATCACTATAATATCTCTATATGTTGATGATGTTGATCATTAGCAATAATATGGACGGTATCAAAGAAACGAAGAGATTTCTATCCTCCATATTCAAAATGAAAGATCTTGGACAAGTGGATACTATTCTTGGTATCAAAATTAAAAAGGATAGTGGGGGTTTTTCATTAAGCTAATCACATTATGTTGAGAATGTAATAAATATATTCAAACATTTGAACATTAAAGAAGGTAATACCTCGTTTGATCCAAGTATCAAATTGATAAAAAACAATGGAAGAGTAATAGCTCAAATAGAATATGCAAGTGCAATTGAAAGTCTTATGTATGCTGCATAATATACAAGACCTGATGTAGCATTTGTCATGAGTAAACTAAGTAGGTTTACTAGCAATCCAAGTTCCGAACATTGGAAGGTCATCGGTAGGGTTCTTGGTTATTTGAAGAAAACCAAAATTCTTTGGCTATAATATACAAGATTCCCTAAATCTTGGAAGGATATAAGACACAAGTTGAATATCGAGTGCAACAGAAATTAAGTCCATTTCAGGTTGAGTATTTACATTTGGCGGATGTGCAGTTTCTTGGAAGTCTAGAAAACAAACTTGCATTACTCACTCAACAATGGAGTTGGAGTTTGTAGCATTGGCCGAAACTAGAAAAGATGTTGAGTGGCTAAGAGATTTGTTATATGAAATACCTTTCGATATAAAGGATATTTTTTCAATACCTATCTTGTGTGATAGTCAAGCTACTCTTGCCCAATCCTATAGCGAAGTATATAATGGAAAGTCTAGACACATGAGTCTAAGATATGAGTATGTAAGGAAATTAATCAAACATGGAATAATTTCTTGTACATTTGTTAAATCTAGTGAGAACTTAGCGGATCCGTTTACTAAACCTTTTACGAGAGAGTTAGTGGATCGACATCAAGTAGGACGTGATTGAAACTCCTTAAATAAATCCACCAATGATAACAGCCCTACCAAAATATACTAAAAATATATATTTAGGTTCAAGGGGTAATAACAAGTCATTCGATAAGTGGATGGATCTCAACACTATTAAATTAATTAAACCATGTCGTGATAAATAGTGTTGGTTGTTATTGTTGGAGAGATGAGTTAGAATTAATGAAGTTTAGTACGGAGTACAAGTATCTCTAAAAATAACAAAGATACTCAAAGAACTTCTCCTATGTGAACTTCAAGGTGGTGCTGCCTTATTAGAGAGTTGGAGCTTTTCTCTCTTTAAAAGTTCAATGAAATAGGATAAGTGTAAGGCCATATTAACTTGTGAAAACTTAACACTTGTGTGTAATTTCATCGATATTGTCACAAGGAATAACTGGTTCAAAGCATTTTAAACTGCCTGAAATTTCGATAATACTTTATGATATTTACACCATGGTCAGATTCAAATCGAAAGATATTTAATTCTTATGCATAAGTATTGATATTTGATTAAATTATTAGAGTTGATTTTGAAAAAGTGGTGGATAGTTGGAATCTTGTGATTGTTGTTCAAACTCAGTAAGAAGAGATTGTGGATGAAAGATTTGAGAAGGTGAAAGAAAACCACGGTTGGTACCTCCAAAATGGTCTATGCAACCGCATAGACTTTCAAGGCATGGGGTTGCATAGACCCATTCAGGGCATAGTAGAAACTTTTGACTGTTGGATTCAAATTTTTGGTACTTGTGAAATGATACACCTTTTAACCATGGTTTGAACCATTTCGTGTAGGGATTATTGTGTATTATAAATATAAGTTAATTATCATTTCAAATAATGAATTTTGATTCTTGAAATCATCTCTTTTTCATCCCAAAATTCTGGCCAAATTTTGTCCTTCGCATATCAAATTATACCATTTCACTTGTTCTACTTGTGCAGAATAGCTTAAGCTTTTGATGTTCTTCATTTCTAGGCTTGAAATCCTACAAAATATTTGTTATTTTAATCCTTAAAAGTTTTGATGGAGGTGGCAAATATCGTTCGAGGACAACGATACGTACACCGTGATGAAGTCGTATTTCCATTTCCTTTTTCACCTTCTTTTCTTTTTGTTTCCATTGCGATATTCTCAATATTTTTCAACATTAACCATTTA
>CAIGRB010111118.1:36096-55103 GCA_903798255.1 Fraxinus quadrangulata
TGTTGAGTGATAGAAAAGTATGTTTTTGAAAGGAATTCTCACTTTTTGCTAATGGAATTACTGAATTATTAGACACTAATTATTGGCACTATCTGTGGTAGACATAGGTCCATAGTTTTTTAATTATTGGTAGCATATATACTCTCAATAAACATCAAAAAGAATATTTCTTTAGAAATAAGTTCCTTGGAATACACTTTTCATAGAAGATAAAAAAGGGGAGTCCTAAATACATGTTAAGACTATGTTTGATTCACATTCTAAAAAAAATGCATTCTTTCAATACTCATTTTCAACTACACATTCTTCAATAAAATAATATTACACACAAATTTAAAAATTTTCCTTATTTTTTAACCTCATATTTTCCATCACATCACATCATAAAATGCATTTTTCTTCTCAATAATGTGCATCAAACACCCTATAAATTTGATCGCTTCTAAAAGATTGTGACTTAGAGACACGTTAAATGTAATTCTTAATAATAAAATGCCTTGTCATCACTCAGTGCTACCTCGCCTCATCCCTACCCCTGCCCAGTCTTGCCTCTTGAAAATCCTTGACAGCAACCCAAACCCGTTGCAGAAGATCATGAGTTAATCAAACACAAATAATAATTTTTAAAAAAAGTACTTTAATATTGTGTATGAATTACGAATTCCCAATTAACAGAGTCAAAGCTCAATTATTTAGATAAGAAGATTGTAGATGGAATAATAAACTAGGATTATTTTACTTATATATCTGTGATTTCTAACCAATTATATAATGCCAATTGTACATTATATAACTCTTGATGTAATCACAGATGTACATATAGCAAAGTCCACTAAACTAATGGGCGATGGATCGCATGAGCCAATGTAAGCAAGGATAAAACTACTTTATTACAAGGATTTGACAGAAAGCTTGATATAATTACATATAACAGTAAATGATTAAATACAAAAACTGACTATACTTTAAACTATCAAATAATAGAATGCTACGTGACATTATGTCAAATTTTGTTTCAACCTTGATGTTCATATAGCGTGATTGAGCTAAGCAATCAAAGATCCCCCAAGGCATGCATTTGATATTTGCATCATAAGATTGGGATACACAAACCAGATTCTTTGACAAATGGATACTACTAAGCAAATAAATAAATAAATAAATATATTACAAGCGTCATGTGGGCAAATTAAATTAATTAAACCATGTCGTTGATAAATAGTGTTGGTTGTTACTGTTGGAGAGATGAGTTAGAATTAATGAAGTTTAGTACAGAGTACAAGTATCTCTAAAAGTAACAAAGATACTTAAAGAACTTCACCTATGTGAACTTCAAGGTGGTGCTGCCTTATTAGAGAGTTGGATTATCTCTTTAAAAGTTCAATGAAATAGGATAAGTGTAAGGCCATATTAACTTGTGAAAACTTAACACTTGTGTGTAATTTCATCGATATTGTCACAAGAAATAACTGGTTCAAAGCATTTTAAACTACCTGAAATTTCGATAATACTTTATGATATTTACACTATGGTCATATTCAAATCGAAAGATATTTAATTCTTATGCATAAGTGTTGATATTTGATTAAATCGTTAGAGTTGATTTTGAAAAAGTGGTGGATTGTTGGAATCTTGTGATTGTTGTTCAAAATCAGTAAGAGGAGATTGTGGATGAAAGATTTGAGAAGGTGAAAGAAAACCACGATTGGTACCTCCAAAATGGTCTATGCAACCGCATAGACTTTCAAGGCATGGGGTTGCATAGACCCATTCAGGGCATAGTAGAAACTTTTGACTGTTGGATTCAAATTTTTGGTACTTGTGAAATGATACGCCTTTTAACCATGGTTTGGAACCATTTCGTGTAGGGATGATTGTGTACTATAAATATAAGTTAATTATCATTTCAAATAATGAATTTTGATTCTTGAAATCATCTCTTTTTCTTCCCAAAATTCTGGCCAAATTTTGTCCTTCGCATATCAAATTATACCATTTCACTTGTTCAATTTTTGCAGAATCGCTTAAGCTTTTGATGTTCTTTATTTCTAGGCTTGAAATCCTACAAAATATTTGTCATTTTAATCCTTAAAAGTTTTGTTGGAGGTGGCAAATATCGTTTGAGGACAACGATACTTACATCGTGATCATGTCGTATTTCCATTTCCTTTTTCACCTTCTTTTCTTTTTGTTTCCATTGCTATATTCTCAATATTTTTCAACATTAACCATTTAACGGACTAACGTCAAGTATGGACTGGATAACAAAATTAGAGATTTCACTAGAACTTTAGTGACCATTTATGAAATTAACACTTCTTAACATATTTTCACGGACTTGCATCAGAGTAATGCTGTTTAAAACGTGGACTATTATTAAAGGGTAAGGCTATATGTACCGGGGGGGTGACAACCCCCCCCCCCCTACCGGCCCCGGTACAACAAGAATATCCGATTATTAAAATAAAGAAAGCTGATTGCAATTTGTGTATAAAATTATCGATTTACTTTATGTTAAGTGCATTTCACACAAAAGCACATTTTAATTAAATTTAAAANTTTTACATACAAGTATCTTATCTTAATATCATATTTCTTTGGGGGACGGGGCATTTAAATTCTCAACTTATTTGACTTATAAGTTGTGAGATTCAGTTTTTTTTACATTTTTGTCCGCCCTAGGTTCCAAAATATACAAGTCACTTATTCTCCAAACATGCTCATAGAGACAAGTTCATACAATTCAATAAAATTTCATCTCCTAAGTCCCTGTTTGATCCACATTCTTCCCAAAATTCATTCTTTCAATACTCATTTTCCACCACACATTCTTCAATAAAATAATATTACACACAAATTTAAAATTTTTTCTTATTTTTTTAACATCATATTTTCCATCACATCACATCATAAAATGCATTTTTCTTCTCAATAATGTGCATCAAACACCCTATAAATTTGATCGCTTCTAAAAGATTTTGACATAGAGACACGTTAAATGTAATTCTGAATAATAAAATGCCTTGTCGTCACTCAGTGCTGCCTCGCCTCATCCCTACCCCTGCCCAGTCTTGCCTCTTGAAAATCCTTGACAGCAACCCAAACCCGTTACAGAAGATCATGAGTTAATCAAACACAAATAATAATTAAAAAAAAAAAAGTACTTTAATATTATGTATGAATTACGAATTCCCAATTAACAGAGTCAAAGCTCAATTATTTAGATAAGAAGATTGTAGATGGGATAATAAACTAGGATTATTTTACTTATATATCTGTGATTTCTAACCAATTATATAATGCCAATTATACATTATGTAACTCTTGATGTAATCACAGATGTACATATAGCAAAGTCCAATAAACTAATGGGCGATGGATCGCATGAGCCAATGTAAGCAAGGATAAAACTACTTTGTTACAAGGATTTGACAGAAAGCTTGATATAATTGCATATAACAATAAATGATTGAATGGAAAAACTGACTATACTTTAAACTATCAAATAATAGAATGTCCCGTGACATTATGTCAAATTTTGTTTCAACCTTGATGTTCATATATGAGCTAAGCAATCAAAGATCCCCCAAGGCATGCATTTGATATTTGCATTATAAGATTGGGATACACAAACCAGATTCTTTGACAAATGGATACTACTAAGCAAATAAATAAATATATTACAAGCACGCTCGTAATATAATGGATAATGAATTTAAAGAGAAGTGTATAATGTTGATGCGTGTAAAATCAAATAAATAATGCATATATAGCTACAGATTGCTTAACCAAGAAATTCTCTTCATCTTAAAACGAAATGAAACTGAGAAAAATATAGAGGCAGCAAGGAGAAATACCGAAAAATTGCAGTATAAAGCCGGTAATTCTTTTGTGATCTATACAATTTAAAATCTTCTACATCTAAATGGCCAACTGGGGTTGATGAGAGTCTAATGCAAAAACACGAATATGTTATGTACTGTATACTAGGCTTGAATGAGTACACTTGTATGGTACAGAAGAAAAGCCTCGGTTGCCCAATGCTATTCAACTGAGGATGCTCTCAAGTTCTTTGGATGTTTCCCCAACACGTCAAATAAGCGAACCCGTTGCATCTCTTTTGCTGGACCAGAGAAAAAATGAAGTAATGATTAAAATGATAGTGTGCGACAGACATGGCTAACCTCTAATACAAGGACAAGCAGCAGTTCCAGAAAAGATGCAACACTACATAGCTGAGAGAACACTACTAAGCATAAAAATGATTTAAAAGAGGAAATTAAAGCAAATATATAATCAACATATAACATGATCCAACAAAAGAGTGAAACTACAAAGTGAATAGTAACTATATATTTATGAAAATATATGCATATGTAATGATAAACTTAAATAGTTCACAGCAGACCAGAAAGAATGTACACAAAGCTTAAGTCATAAGAAACCTTAAAATCACATAGGGGCGGAGCCAAAAATCAACGTTACAAGGGTCAAAAAAAATCTAAAAATTTAATATATGAATAAAATTCATATATAACAAGAAAAGTCGGAATATAACATTACATATTACAATTGTACATTTAGATTTTTAGCTCTTTGAAAAGAAAGATTACAAGGTTCTTCTTTCTTGGCAGGAGGTCTATTTTCTTCCATATTAAAATCTAAAACTAAAAAACATAAAAACCAAAACACTTCAATACAACAATATTTCATAAACATAAATTGATAAAACCATAATTATATATTCATTCATATTGTAAAAGTTTAGAACTTAAAATCTTCCTTCCTACCCATCTATTGTAAGAAATTATAAATTCATATCCCAAATCATAAATTCATTCATATCCAAATCATAAATTCATATCCCTCTATTTTTCTTGCCAACATAAATTCATTCATATTGTAAGAAACCAGATTTGATATCAAAAGCCTACTCATCACGCATAGGTTGCAAATGAAATATATTCTAGAATTTCTTGCCTACATTTTTTTATTTCCAAAAGGAAATGGAAATCTAAAATTATTTTAACTATATTAGACAATAATGAGTTTCTGTGACAATGTAAAAACAAAAAATAAAAAAAAAATAAAAAAAAAAAATCCACAGAAGACATCTTTCATAAGGGAAAGGGAAGAACGGCATTTAAAGTGGAAGTTTCACAAAGCAGAAACATTCATACATACAGTTTATTCCCAAAATTTCTTCACATGTATATTTTGTCAGTAGCGGCGATTTGTGGTTGACCATCGGCGGTCAGCAATCAACGGCTCCGATGGATGGGTAGACCATGGATAGGAAAAGATTTAAGGTTTAAAAAATTTGGGAATTTCAATTTGGTTTTCAAAAATTTCAAATGACGCCTGAGGGTTGAATTTTGAGGAAAGAATAAGGAATCAAATGAGCTTGGAATGGATTTGGACTAAAATTAAACAAAGTTAGTTTTAGAAATTGGACAAAAATTAAATCAAAAAATTAGTTTTAAGAATTGGGTTGGGCTTGCCAAGATATATTAATTGTTGGTAGGCTATACACTAAAATTAAAACAAATTTCCATTAATTTGTACTATTTTATTGGTCCTAGACTTGGGGGGCAGTGGGCTACAGCCAAGCGCAACCCACTACCAAATGCATGATGCAATTTTTTTTGAGCATGATCTCTTAATATTGCATTTTTTATTTTTTATTTTTGAGTGCATTAGGTGCAATGAAGCAGATCTACGAATCATGTTAGCTGATTGCAAGATGAGCTAGTAATATCACTTAAGGGCGGATAGACCATCCACCCAGTTCAAGTACTCACTTCTACTAAGGCCGAGCTTAATAGAAGCAATAGACTTGATAGCAACAGCCATAATGAATTATTATTTGGCCCCTACTAAAGATAAGTCGCCAAACTATAATGAGAGTTTTGCCTTTTGAAGGGCTAGTCGCATAGGGCAATCGGGCCAAGCCGAGTCAGAAAAGCTTTGATGACTCGACGTTCATATTAGATAAAGGAGAGTGAGGTGAACCCACTTTTTCACTGATATCATAATGTCAAATCAAAGGAAAAGATTGTATTCGCACGCTCGGCGCCTTAAGTTAATGCCCATCCAAAAAGGGATATGAATAATGAAGGGCAATTCAATTACTTAGATAAGCTTTTGAGCCACTCATTTATCGATTCATTGCTATGGAATACCATTTAGTTGACCTATGCTCGTTTGAACAGCCTCAGTTGATCTTTCTTTCTTTGGAGTTTTTAGGCTGCTACCAACAATGGCGGGGATTGGCTTTCTCCCCTACCCATATTTTTAATATAGCCTCCATTTGGTGCACATTATTATATAATGAGAATAAAAAATATAGTCGTTATTGGACCTCACACAAGAGATAGAAATTCAAAATTAATGGCTTAATGTGATGGATAACGGTAATATTTTTCATTTTTATGGAAGAAAAATGAGAAACAAACAGGGACATAGAAATGAAGTACTTTTCCTACTTTTTCTGATTAGTTATTGACAAATCTTGATTATCCTCTTCCTCACCTTACATAGCAACCGGATGACCAATAATGCTTACCAATTCTAGCATAAAAAACAACTCGATTCAATGGATATACAAAGTACCTTGTCACGTGCCTTGATCTGGGTACTCAGAGCCATGTGATTGTGATGATGCTAGAGACTAATGAGAAAACTCGAAGTCTAAGGAAAATGATATTTCACATTTTTAATTTATATCTATTAATAAATGGCTGACAATGAGAAATTCCAAAGGATTTACGGCTTGTGTCTGAAATCAATATAAGCTTCCTTCAAGAGTTTGATATATTTGCTAATTATAACTCCCCAACCATAAATCTATGATACGAATGGGACTCATGATAAATGTCAAAAAGAATCTTTGAAATGACATCAACAGGCATAGAAACCAGTAATATAGACCAGCTCCCAACCCATATACAGTACTTGTAATTTTACAGATGGAATAACTCCAGCAGAAGCTCCAAGCTAATGAATCTCTGAAGGAAAGGGGCAAACTCAAAAAACTATCATCACTGCTTGTTTATGCTCACATTATTTTCAGTATACTATCGTATTATGCTTTACAAAGGAAATCACCTACTCTCTTCCGGACTCTTCTAGAATAAGTGTATCGTGTCAGAGGCTTATCAGATTCTAACAATGACGTACTATGCCAGGTTCTTGTTTCTTTATTTATTTATTTTGTTCCCATATAAGTGGTAGTGCTCTGCTAAACTTTCCTCACACGCTCAAACACGAAGTGAAGAATATCCTCGCGGCAAAGCAATTGTGGAAGTACTTCAGAGAAAAGAAAATGAAAAAAAATTCTGCCCACATAACTTGCTTTCTTGTCCATTTTTTCTTCTTTCAATCATTCAATAAAGCAAAGGACTTAACACTCTTATCAATCATTCGTTAGCGCAACGAGATGAACTCTTCATTGTATGTTTTATTACACAAACACTAGAAACGTTCTAGATGACTTCGCAATGTTTCCAGGAGTCAACTTTGAAGAGACACGGAAACCAATCCAAGCCATAGTTAATATCCATATTTAAGGAAAAAGTAATATGATTACTTAACAAGCAATAATTTAGCATCAAAGCACAAAAACCTATGAAACATTTTCCCAGATATAAATAGGACGGCATACAATAAATGCTCTTAAAATATGGAATGAGTGTATGCATGACAGAATCTATTACTTCATTTAAAATAGACACAAAAATAAACATTCAAGAAAAGCAACTGCAGGGGTGGAGACTGCTTGTTACCTTCCTCCAAGGAAAGCAGAATTGACCTTTTCTCCAGCTCAACAGCATGCTTGCTAAGCTCAACTGAAGAAAGCGATCGAAGCACTGTTCAATTTAAATGGGAAAATCAGTTACCACATAAAAAGAAAAGTTCAAAAGGCTGCTTTATTAGAACAAAAAATCATACTTTGAACATAATCATCTTGGTCTGATTGATCCAACATTTTTAATAAATTCTGCAATTGGCAATATCGCTCTTTCCAGTGCTTAAAATTCGCTTTCTTTGGAAACAAAGAGTTGGCAGAATTAACACCAACATAGCTAATATTTGTCGGAGATGAGATATTATTGGACTTTCCACGAGGAGAAACACAATGTTTCGCAGACAAGCCTGACGCAGAAACCGTCTGAACTGATATAGAATTTGAGATACAGGTTGCAGGCTCCTTTATCTCGGCATTTTGTCGAGTTGTTTCACCCTGGTCATTAGATTTCCTTCCATGTGGACAGTCAACAGCATCACTTTGGTTGCCACAAAAACTTGTTTTACCTAATTCAGTTTCAGCTTTTCTGCGAAAATAGACGATATGGCCATTCCCAGAAGTACTTTTGGGAGATTGGTGATCAGAAGGTGACGGCAAACACTCGAGCATGAGTTTTCCGGTGTCAGAAATCTCAGCATGTTTACCAGTAGGTCGGATCTCCTTTGTAAATACAGGGTCTCCAATGGATTTTGACTCCACCATTGTATTATAATTCTGTGGATCCAACAACGATTTTCTTTGCAGCTACTGGCAATGAAAGTTGCTAATCGAAATTGAGCAAACAAATTTCAACATAATAAATTCATACTCTCTAAAGATAGAATCTTTTGGGTTGAACTACCTGGAATTACTCATTCTTAAAGAGTAAATCTGAACTGGAAATATACTTTCTAATTTCAATACAAAAGTTTCCATGAAGGTGGAAATTCATGTTTCTGAGAAAAGAGAAAATAGCTAGAGTCATAAAGGATGAAAGTTTAATCATGTTCCTGTTCATCTAAGTAGGTTCCTTAAATGTTCATGTTGTTTTAATTGAATTTTTTTTTTTATCTCGTCTCTATGTGCATTGCCAGGGTATCAACCAAGAGAGTGATGAAGTTATTTGGCAAGTTTCAAAACAATAACTTTGGCAATGTTCCCAATAACAAGTTTCAGGGATGGATATAAGAAGGTTGCACTAAGTTGACAGCCAACCTACAATGTTATCGCATCCTTCATATCATTTCCTTAGGCAGTCAATACCAGTGACGAACATCATCAAACCCCAAGTAGAGTGAAGACTTGGCAAGTATCAGATAGGGCATACGCATTGAGTGATACAACACACAGTACCTGGATACACCGAGAGCTAATCTTGGGATGGTAAAAAACGTAAATTTAGGAAATAGATTTTCAGTAGGAACTTGGAATACAGGGATCCAAAAGAATCCAAGAAATAGAAGATCTGAGGCGTAGAATAAGGTCAACATACCTTACATAAAAGATGTTGAATAGGTAAGAAAGAAGGAAAAAATTGGGTATACAACCTATAAACTTCAGTATACATTTTTTTTGATAGGTATATACTTCAGTATACATGCATGGAGAAAAGCAAAAATGGGGGGATAATGTAAATCGAGATATGAAAAGAGTATATATAATACCCTGAGGAGTGGAATAACACTAATTTGGAGTTTAGGGTGACTTATGATTTTGTGCTTTATTGAATACGTGCTTCAACATGAAAGACTCTCACAAAATTTTAGAAGTGAGCAAAGTTTCTTTACAAGGATTTAGAGCTTGAATGGGATGGCTTTTGCTTTTGCTTTTGCTTTTGCTTTTGCTTTTTACAAAAGAGCTTCATGAAAAAGCCATCTTGACTAAAAACTCTTCTAAACAGGAAAAAAATATCTAAACAAGTTCAGAAGCAACTTCTTAGTTTTAGAAGCAGCTTTTAACTTTTCAAAAGCTCTCCTTAATCTTTGTTGAAGATGGCTGTTTTGTTGAGCAGGGATTGTAAAGTTTATGCCTAGTTAGAGCCAACTGCCATCATAGCCTATGTTGGTTAATGTGATTACCTAGAAATGAAAAGGTAGCACAAAAGGTTTTGAGTCTAAAAAGTAAATAGTGAACCAGTAAGATCAATACAAGTCACTTTCAAGGATAAATTTGTGAAGAAAGGAATGTGAGATTTAAATGGAACGATAACTTACTATGGAATTAAGTTGCTTATTTCATTAGGCCTCCGTTTGAGCCCCATTATCTAAGAATTCATTTTTCTTCAAAATCATTTACAATCACATATTCTCTAGATAAAATAATTTTGCACGAAAATCCAAAACTTTTCAGTATTTTTTAACCACACATTTAAAAAAAAAAACACTATTAAAAAAAAAAAAATTCTCCTAGGGCTAAGGATGGCAAAAAAAGCTCGCCGGCTCGAGCAGCTCGAGCTCGACTCAGAAAAAGCCCGAGCCAGGCCCGGCTCGGGCTCGGGCTCGGACCGAGCCCCATTTTGGGACATTGGCCCGAGCCCGGTCGGGCTGGGCCACACAGGTAATATACGAGCCGGCCGAGCTTCATTTTTTTTGGCCGGGCTTTGCTCTGCTCGGCTCGGGCCCAAAAAAGCTCGAGCTGAGGCCGAGCTTTTTTTTTTTTGGGCTCGGCTCGTTAACATAGCTACCCGAGGCTCAAACATTGTCTAGGAACCTAGTAAAGGAAGTTGTAGAAAAATTTAAAGGTAAAACCTACCTAATAAAGAACCTGATTGTTGAACTAGAAGGTTTGAATGGAAGTTAAGGAAAATGTGTGGAGGCTTTTACGAAATATAAGCTAGCAAAATAGGGAATCAAAAAGGTAATTCAGTAGTCCTAGGAAGGAACTTATGAGAAGTTAAATGATTATCTTGGAACTAAGATTACAAGATATATCATGAAAGGGAAAAGAGAGTAGAGATCAAAACCAAGTTAAATAAATGTACTAAGGATAGAAACTAAAAAGTAATATTTCACTGTTATTTCGAGAAATTATTCAATAGAACACGGTAGATCTTGGGAAACGGCCAAACTTTATTAAAGATAAAAAAAAAGTTCTACACTAGAAGCATCTGGATTTCAAAATTGAAGATTATGGAGCGATTTCATAAAGATGGGAAAAACAATTAGTTTGGATTAACCCCTCTTATAGTCTGGAAGTGTTTATGCATGGTAGGTACTTATATTTGACAAATTGTTTTAACGGGATCTTAACAAGTAAAAAGTGTTTGATGAATGCAGGAAAATTGTTATAGCGCTTAGTTTACAAAATAAATAAGGTGATATTCATAAGTTTATAATTTATATATACTTATGGAACTTGTAAGTCCTGCTTCTCATATAACCAGTTTGGTTACGCCATAAAGTTTGATTCGACTGGTCATATCAACTGACAGTGTTGGTCGAATAGAGAGAGGACAAAAGGACTCATGTAACCAGTTTCAAGTTTATTTAGAATAATGTGCAGTTTGTTGTTGCTGTTGTAATTGAGTTTCAGCAGATAATCGTGTCAGGCACCATTTTGATGTAATGAAAAGGGATCAATATAGCATAAATAGCCAGGTAAGGCAAGCATGCTCTTCCTTGTACATAAAGAAAGAGCTTGTGTGATTCCTTGCTAACAGCAATGGAGAATGAAGTTGTGCATACATTAATTTCTTGAAAAGCTCAAAATTGGACTTGGTTAACAAAATGTACTCACACAAAATTGCAGGATCTAATATTTCCAATTCAAAGCGACACTCTAGATTTTGAGTAACTGTCCCCTACATTTATATCATTGACTTGTACACTGTATGATTTACACATGCATTTTCTTGAACTCAATTTTAAAAACTTCCCCATCCCAGCAACAAACCCTCCCAAACTTTAGCATATCAATGATTCCAAAATGTTCAACATTTAGTTTTGAGCGTGAGTAAAAACATTTTTTTTTTCCTCCCAATGGATATCTATATGGATCTTCAAGGTAACTCAAAAACACAATTTATGCATGATGGATGCCATATATAGACACGGCATGGGTTGGTTTGACAAATGAGTGTCACAGCCTAATATCAAACGTCATATCTGAAACTTTGCCCTTAGTTATTAGTAACCAGAAGATGATTTGATAGACTTCAAAGAGAAATAACTGATTTGAGTAATAACAACCCTAAGGAGAATAGCGATAGATCTTGATTGATTGATCAGTAAAGCAGTGGAAAGTGAAACATAATTGAATCAATCTAGATTACTTTTATGTGTGATGATATACACTTATGTGGGGGGCGTTAAATGAGATTAATTGCAATAAATTTTGATGACTTATGACTTAATTAGATGTTAATTTTGTTTGTTAGGTAAAAATCGAGGCAGATTGGTGGAATTGAAAGAAAGGAATGAAAATGGCAAAAAGGAAAGAAATTCAAAGTTTGGGGACCAAAGTGTAAACATTCAATAGTTGATTCGAACCATAAAATGATGATTGAAGATCACATATGATCATCGAGATGCAATTAGAGGTCGAATGAGTGAAATATAGTTGAAATATTTTCACAAATCAATTTCCAACTAAAAAAGTTATGCTTTAGATTTTCTGTCTCAAATTGAGACCCATTTTTGGGGTAGCAAACGTTCGAATTGGAAAATTTATATTTCTAAAAGAATTGTAGTCCTTTGAATTATCTTTCCAAAAAACTTTTAATCACCTCAATCGAATGTCGGGAGAGAAAATTATGACTAAAATACCAAAAGCTGCTTAGAGACGAAGCGATAAAAACCGTGGTGCGCTCGCGAGTCAGCAATTTCATGAACCGAGACCAATTCAGCAAGATTGCACACGTACGGAAGCTATACCTGCGTGTGCGTCCAGGCCAAATTCTTTGCTGACGAGCCAATTTCCTTTTTTGATTCAAACTCTTATTGGTAACAATTTTGGGACAATTTCTTGACCTAAATTTAACTCTTACAAATACAGAACTTGTGGGAAACATTGAGAGAACTCTCTCTCTCATAAAATTCATCAACAAGGGCTAATTTCTATCAATAATTCTAGTTGTACATCAAAAAATGTACATAAGGGTGTACATCCCTCTTGCGGGTGGAACCCACTTGTGTAAAATATTTTTTTATTCAAGTGGGTCCCACCCCATGTGAGAGGGGTGTACACTCCGATGTACATGGTGATATACCACTAGCAAAATCGAATTTCGATATTTTGAGAGAGAAGATCAAAGCTTAACAAAGAATTGAAGCCAATTATATCAAGATTTTGAAGAATTCAAACTTGAAATTGAAGAACGAGATTTCTTACATTCTTTAATGATCCGAGTTATATTTTTCCATTATTTTTCTTGCTAGGCTAGATCCGTTTTCGTATTGGATGAAGATGAATCTATTATTTATTTTAATTCTTAGACTAGTAGTTTAGTATTTCTTGCTTTTCTTGATTAATTTTGCATACTCATTGTATTATTTAATTGCGTGATCTCCAATTAGATAATTAGTTGCTTGTTGTAGCGTTAAGAGACTCACAATAAATTTAGAACACGGCAATATCAACATATGTATAATAGATGTTAAAAATAACATTTATCACGTGTGCAATAATATAGATAATCTAAAATTTAGTGCATTCTAATCATTTGAATTCGAGTTAGGAATAGATTCGGGTCGTGGTTACGATAAATTTAATTTGTCTTGGAAAAGAAAATTATATACCTTAGCTTTATCAATTGTCAAAAATGCATAAATATGACTAAATTATATAATTGAGAATTGAAATAGATAATAACATGTGGATTCAAAATTCAATACAACCATCTATAATTTGATAAAAACCAAACTTTTACAACTTTCTTATATTAATATAGCATAAATCAAATCAAACTCTTTTTTTGTTGTACATAATTCAAGTTCCATACAAAACTAGTACACTTGAATTGAATTTATTCTATGTGGGACGATACTTTCAAATCACTTAATCTATTACTTGTCAATGATCCCGAACACTTGAGGTTTCGCATAAACATGTGATCCAATGAAAAGAGTTTGTTTCTAGTTCCTAAAGATATACAGTTGAAAATATGGTTAGACCACAATGACAAAGTTATGAATAGATTGAAGCAATGTTTTGCTGCCTTAAATTAAGCCTGGGACTTGGAATTCATGGAAAATCAATTAGATCTGAAAGATGTCCTTGGTAAATCCCCACATCTAACCAATGCAGCTTCAGAGACAGCCATGAATGCACGCATAATAAAAAGTGCAATGTAGAATGTCTTTTTAGGTGAAACTGAATTTCCTATTAAGGTCCAATGACTGAAAAATCTAAGAGAATTAGCATTTTTTATTGATACATGGTACAGTCGTCTACAGGGAATTCTGATCATCATGTATAAATTCCCGCAACTACATAATGGACACAAGAATCTGCAACATTTTGATTTTACTGCATTCAATTAATTAATCCTGTCACAACAAATCAGCCAAAACATAAGAATGAAATTTCATAAAATTCCTTATTATCAAGCTCCATATTAATCTGAAAGCCCGAAATCTAGCTTTGTACCCAAAAATAAGAAATGAAATTGAACCAATCACAAATACCTCGGATCAAAATTTGCACATTATAGTAAGCTAAAGATTAATTCAATTCGAAGAAAAAAATTACCTGAATTGAATGAATAAAATGTAATCGATAATTGTCGCAATATACAAATTTTCTCTGCAACCCTAACCGCGGTTCCTCGTGAATGAGATTTTCCTGTCTAAGATAGCAATGAATCCAGAGGAGTTGGCTAGACTATGCCTCGACAACAGTTAGACAATCAGCCTGAATCCATCATGGTCTATGAGGAAGGGTCACGCACAATCTCATAGTTTGTCACTGGGAGAGCAAGGACGATACACAGCGGGTCTCTCTAGTCGAGGATCATTCTTCTTTAATAAACCGCGGGTTATGTTTTGTGGATGATACCTTTGCACTCTCCATATATTTTATTACCAGGCGTTTGTAACCAAAGTCAAATTTAGTAATGTTTTCCATTGAAATTTTTAAAAAGATTTATAGACTTTTTTAAATAACGGGGTTTTTTTGTGGAATTTATGAAATTTTATAGATTTGTATGAATTTAATGGAAGTGTAAACTTCTTTAAATATTATTTTAAAACTTTTATAAACTTTTGAATAATTCATGGGGTTGTACAAAATTCTCGAATCGAATATTCTTAAGTTAAATACTTGAATGGGTACCAAAATCGAAAACCAACGAGTTTGGTTCGATTCTAGATTCTAGATCGAAGAACTGAACAATAATCAAATCTTTATAATTTTTTGTTATATTAAATCTTATTAGTTGGACAAGTTTTTATTTATTTATATTCGTTAATTATGTTTTTGAAATTATTTATTGTAGAAATTCTTAGCATTACAAGTCATCAATTAATGATTATTTTAAATGGTTGGTAAGTATTAACCACACTCAAAAATATTTTATTTCTATAAGTTCTAAATTACACACACACACACACACTAGTAAAAAGTATACGTGTGTTGCACGTTATTCTGAAATGTATTATAAGTAGAGACGGATGTTGTGGGAGACTGTGCCAGGTTATAGCCTAGTCTAGTCTTCAACCCACTTTTATCTTTTTGGTGTTAAAAAAAAATTTATGTGTAATTTTTTTATATATATTAACTCAGCTTGTAGTATGATCTTAGATCTGTTCCTGTTTATAAGGATTGTAAAAATAATATATGAAGATGCGTGTATTTAAAAAAGTGGTGAAATGAACTTTTTAATCAATAAGAATCTCTTTGTACACTATATTTTTTGTGTGATCAGGAGTATCTAATTTAACTAAAATCTTTGTAGTTGCCATAGAAATTTTCCTTGAAAGTGCAACGAATAATTGTCCGTGCAAGAGAATACATGTTGTGGAAGATATATTTCGACATGAAGTATTGTCTGTCTTTGGGTCATATTGATTGTCATTACAAAATAGAGACGAACAGAAAAATATTTTCGTATGAAATAGAATAAATATCTTTCATCATTTGTAGGACTCAATGGTATACTCGAAATGAATACGTGTTTGCCAGAGTGTTGTCCAGCAGTTACCTCTGCATGGATAACATGTCTACTGAATTGATGACAAACCATTCTACTCCCATTGCAGAGACCATTTGAAGGATCTAGATTCCTCAAGAGCATTATCGAACAATTTATTTTTAATAATAATCGATGAGGTGGAACTCCATTTGGAAGTAATGTGTTGAGAAACTCTAGTGGATAGTAATTATTTGTGTCATCTACTGCTATATCATAACCAAGAAACTCTTTAGTTTCACCTGAAAAAAGATCAATCATACTTTCATTTATCAGATCAACGTTTTCTTTTGTAGTGAAAATAATTGCTCTTTGTGTTATATATTCTGATGATTCTGCATTATTTGCTAGTTCTGAGAAGATAGTGTTGATTAAATTGAGCTCTGGAGAGTTGTTGTTGGCGGATGAAAGTACTATGTCTTTTGGAAGTAAGACGAAGTCTTCTCCCGTAATTGGTTCTAGTCCATTGCCGATATTGATCAAGTATTCCGCGAATTGATGATCATTTTGAGCTCTCATATTCTTCCTCAATTGTAGTTTCTGCATTATTTCCCGGAGATATGATCGTATCAAACTTTCATTAATTATTTGTTATCCTGTTGCTCACGACACAACGTGAAGAACTTTGCGAAAATCTCCCCCAAATACCATTACTTTACACCCAAACTGTTCAAAATTGTTCATGATATCTTGAAAAGTTCTGTCAACGGCCTCAATTGTTGCTCTCGTTCTTTTACTTTGGTTATCCATATTAAAGAAATTATTTCCTATGAATTAACATTAGAAAATCAAGAAAATTTAAAGAGTTATTGATTAGAGTAGTGACTTATAACGATAGATTATACTTCATATGCATTTAAATAATGGAAAGAATTGAAGTTATTTAATTATAAATTAATTGAACTTCTAAAAAAATGCTTACATATAAGTATTTATGCAGAACGTGATGAATTTTTCAACATCAGTATTAAATTGTTAAAATATCTATGATTTTAGTGTTAGAATAGAAGGTTTTCAGTGTAAATATTAGTAATATTTGTAAATCAATTTTGTTTTAATCATATAAAGAAATGAATGTGATTCTTGTATGCATGATGATGTTCTTCTAAACCCAAAAGTAGGACAGAGGAACGTGATCTTGTAAGACATTCATTTTTACGAGCATGTACCTCCCACTCCACCTCCCTAATTCTATATATACAATCCATACATACATATTATGTATAATGTTAATTTTTTATTCTGTTAGTGCATGACATAGAGCTTGAAGTTTGATATTAGATAAAGATACACGTCAGAAATCTAAATAACATATGTTAGAATAGTTGCATTTACTGATAAGGTGTATAACCTCTTTGTTTTTTCCCCTTGCTTGATAAACTAAGCAAACATAAGCATTAGCACACTATTTTTTCTTTTTACAGTCGCCAAAAAAATGGAAAAGAAAAAATCGGACCTTGATGAACCTCTTTGTTTTTTCCCCTTGCTTGAAAAGAATAATATATAAGAACGGGAATATGCAGTCACCTTTGAGAAATTCTTTATCTGGCCACGTATCCAAAATCCAATAAGACCAAGAAGGGCAGTTCCAAGGCAGAACAGGAAAACAAACTCAACACTGAGTAGGCCACTTGCCTTAGTAACTTCAATTGTTCCATTTTAGAACGTGATCTGGTATGGATTTTAATCAATCTCATACACAATTGTGCCAACCAATTCAAATGTACCGGTCTAGAAGATAAAGGAAAAATTGGCCAGTTCATGAAATTTACATATACTCAGTGCAGAATAAACCAGAATAACTTCCACCATACGGCTACACTTGCCTATAAAATTTTCTCACAGTAAATATGTAAGGGAAAGTTGATTGGGTAGCAGGAGGGATTGAAGCATTGTTAAAAGCCTAGAAAATGGCAATATGATATTAATATCACAAGTCATTTAAGAATCCTATTAGACAGGAGTGGTTTAAAATTCAACAGACAATTCACAATCCAGAATTGAAAGATGCTTATAGCATAAAGCAATATTCGAAGCTCAAAAGTTCATAGAGAGCATCAGTATGCAATTCTCTTCTTTACGAGTTAGGCAATTTTAAATTTAAACAATAAAATAACTGCAATTTAGATAGAACAAAAAGAAAAATCGAAAATAATCAATTGACAATTTAAAGGTTAATTAATGAAATAATTGAGAGCTTACTTGGACTCAGAGCGCAGAGTTGAAGAACTTTGGATAAGCTGCCAAAAAGTGGTGCTGCTTTTAAGTTTAGCAAAACATGCTCCAAGTTTTATTCTTAAAATAATTTGTTTCAAATACATAAATTATTTTCATCGCTCTAGTCAATCAAATTATTTGCAAGCATACCATGTTAATATCAGTATACCGCTCTTTCCTAATCTGAAAAGATGGGGGACCCACATCTGTCTCTCAACTCAATTACAAAAATAATATCAAGCAAAGTAATTTAAAACATAGCGAAGCGGTACTTGAACAGATCAAAAGTTAGCAATAAATCTTATAGCAATGGGCAAAAGTTAAAGGCCAAATTTTTCAACTTCTATTTGACATCTTTTTCACCAAATATAAAAATTTTGCGCTAAATTTCAAGAGCTAGAATAATCTTGAGAAATTACAATTATTTACCTTATATACATTACTTACAACAAAAGGATAGATCAACGGCTAACATTAACTGTGATCCCCAAAATGATGGAACTCCACTGTTAAACATGCCAAAACTATAAACAATGCATGCGAATAATTACAGATTTACACCATTGTTACAGAGAGAGAGAGAGAGAGAGAGAGCTGTAAGTACACAAATCCACATTTGTGCTTTATAGGTGTGTAGGCATACACATACTTTCACACCAGATTGATTATGGAATGCTTTAAGGCAAAATGCACTTAATTTTTCAGTTAACTTACGTAAAGAAAGACTGAAAACCAATCTCCAGTTGCACGAAGAAGCAATCTCAACCGTAGAATCAAATATAGAGAAAGAAGGGTAGATGAAGAGTACAAAAGGAGAGAGAGTTATCGAGATTTGAAGAAGAAAATAATGGCTGAAAGACTGAAAACTCTCTCTCTCTC